>JAPMOR010031545.1:434904-523356 GCA_026543865.1 Argiope aurantia | reverse complement strand
TATTTTATGTCAAGTAGAATGCATTATTTTATGTCAACTAGAATTCATTATTTTATGTCAAGTAGAATGCATTATTTTATGTCAACTAGAATGCATTATTTTATGTCAACTAGAATGCATTTTCGAAGACAGTGAAGAAACTTTCGATTTCGTGATGTCGTTTTATTTCATCTTGGAGAAGCAAGCATTATGTACAAGCAGGAGCGACGAGCAACACACACAACACAGAACGACACAGAAAGAAATGAGGGAAAAACTCTTGAACATTTTCTCCCTGGTCTTATATAACCTGCGATATGGATAGGGAAAATATTTCTTTACAGTGCTAATATATTATTAAGATTTCGATAGGGATTTTTGCTACACGCGTCGACGAGGTAAGGTAAAACACAGAGATCTTTTAACAAAGAATGTGCTTATTGGACATTTTTCCAGCCCTTCACGCGGAGTGTGGGAAGGTTAGGCTTTTAGACGATTCAGCAATTTTACGACGCTGTCTTGAATTAATTAAGTAGAGAAAGTGGAATTGGATCACGAAATAAGAGAATATCTTAGAATGAAGTTACTATGGGCTAAATTAAAATAAAAACTTGGAAATTAATTAAATTGAAGTTAAAGTTTAAAATATCATTACACACACACACATATATAAAGTTACAGTTAAGGACAGGAGATGGGAAAACTTCTTTCAAAGAGAACATTTAGGTAGATTCCTATAGGAAGACTACTTATTGAAATTTTACCCATGACAAGTTCCTATTGCAATGGTTCATATGTCTGCAGTTCTTCACCGATAATGGTTCCTAGAACCCATAACCACCCTTCTTTTAAAAGTTATATATATATTACAAACTTTATTTATTTAAATTCACACACACACACACACAATACAACTTTTGGATGAAGGGTGATTTTTGGTTCTAGGGACCATGATCGGTGAAGAAATGAAAACATTTTCTCAAAGTCTTGTCACGAGAACCATTGCAATAGGTAGTCTTCCTATAGGAATCTACCTATACTATATTCTCTTTGAAAGAAGCTTGTCAATTCCCTGTCCTTAACCGTGACTTTGCTTTGAAACAAATGAAAGATGTTTCGCTTTATGAAAACAAATTCAACTTTCGAATTATCAACAATACAGTCTATCTCTTAAATTCTGTTCAAAAAGAAAGTTTCTGAACAGAATTCTGCAGTTATATCAAAGTTCTTTCTGATAAATTTTAAGATTAAAAATCATTCACATAAAAATTCTAAAACCTTGCTCATACTTTGCTGTCAGGTATTTGGTCGCCGTTCTATAAAATTTTATGTTTTATCACTTTTCTTATTTAAATGCTTGTGCTTTCTTCCAAACGCCGAGCAGTCGTAAAACCAGCCCAGAGTAATTTGTTTTAATGCCGAAACAGACATTTGACAAAGCGATGCGACGAAATGAGAAGACCCCTTTCATTTCCGCCATAAACCCCATTTGTCTCAGAGCAAAAGTAATGGCATCGAAAAGAGCAAAAACAGAGATTCTATTCAGTCGCCGTGTTTTCATCCATTAGGAAAATTGGCGTCTCGGGACCATTTAACGAGAACGATGCTTAAATTCTCTTCCAAAAGCCTTTTATCCCGTCACGCGGAAGAGAAAAAGCTCCTCCTCAGATTAGGTTATCAACCAATCACGAGTTCACTTTCCAGTGCTAAGTCTATTGTGAGCGAAAGGGGATTAAGTACTAGACTTGATTTGAAAGAATGCCTTAATGTGAATTTGCAATTTCTAGAAAGGATGGTCCATTTTAATCAAAGCTTAGTAAATTACCGAGTATTTCCAGAAAATGTTTAATGGCCTTAGTTTTAATTATACACGAGAAAAGAATTATTGCAATTTGACACTCAAATCAATTCTAGATTTCAAATTATTTAAAAGTGGCTGTTCTGAAATCGCGAGAAGTTGTTCAAGTACCTGGATGATGGTAGGCTCAATCCTTGCTTAAGAGCTCCAAGTCCAAATCAGCAAACTGTTAAGTTCATCAAAGTTAAGTTTGGCATTGAAAATAAAATTTTTCCTTGGCGCAAATAAGTACTTGGATTTGTTTCAAGTAATTATTAATTTATTAGGCTAAAAAATCTTCATTAGTAGAGCAAAGATTTTGTTTGTAACTGCAAATTCATGTTAACATTCTTTCTACAGCCATTTCACTTTATAAATTATATAATGAAAAAAAAGAGAGTGTTGAAGGAAAATAATTAATTTTTATTGTGGCTTCTTGCCATTTCAAAGATATGCAGTGCTCTAACTGCTTATTTTCATTACATTCGTGGATTTCAACTGAAATGTTAGCAATTCAAACTCTTCTACCATTTTAAACCTTATTTTTAAACCTCTTCTACTTGAATTTGCTTATTTGCCACTTGCACAAAAGTAAATATATTTTTCACACAAAATAAGTAGATAATTTTGACTGCTTTGCATAAAACAGAAAAGAAACATGAAAATGAAAAATTAAAGGGGATTTGATACTAATCGAACTTTTGAAGCTACCACAACAGCCTTAAGAGAAATAAAAAAGAAAAAGAAAAATTGTTGTAGTTCACCTAGTTTTATTTATTAATTTTATTCCGAATAAGGCGTAATTTCACACTTTGAAAGAGTGTAAAGGTGACAAACATGAAATGAAAATAATTATTTAAAAATTATTCACTAATGGAACCCATTTAGTTAAATATTTTTTCCTCTTTTACTTATTAAACTATTATCTACTTCTGCAACTACTATCTCAAGACCCCAAAAATGACCTCGTGCCATTTTGAAACATTAATTCAACCATTTTTCATTGATCAAGAAAAAATGACGTGCTGTTTTATAGATGAGTTGCAATTTTGAATGACATTTTTAATTTTTTCTAAATTATATCCAGCTGCTGTGTTGTGCACCGCATTCATTCTAACCAGTTTCCATTGATTAAGAAAAGACGTATCGCTTTGTAAATGAGTTGCAATGCTGAATGACATTTAAAATTTTTTTTTTATTTCCAACTTTTGTGTTATGCGCCGCGGTCATTAAATGATTCGAATTATTATTTTTTCTCAAATAAAAGAACGCTTTAAGGTCATGAATTTTGCAACGTGATTCACGATATCATGTTTTGACTCCATTTCTTTTTGTAAAAATTCTTATGGGGGAAAAATTATATTTTTAAATAAATTTCTTTTCTGGAAGAATTAGTTCTAGGACAAAAATTAAATCCTTCCATTCTATTCTTGAAAGCTATATTGTAACTAATCTCTTTCTAATACGATGCTGAAAGTTTTTCATTAAATCAGAATTACATCGTGATTTTGATCTAGCATTCCATTAACCAAAATCATATTCCATGAATCGAAATTAAAAAGAAAGTAACCATTAAAGAGGTGTATATTATGCTATTTGGGTGCATCAACAATTTGGAAATGCTAAAATCTGAGACAATATTAAACTTCAGCAAAGAAAAAAACAACAATCTATTTTAAAGAGCAGCATTAAAAAATAAATTATTATTCTAGCATATTAAAAGATACGTGTACAAATCAAAGTTCAAAGGCAACAACTTTGGCAGCGGCATAAGTTCGTTTGCATTGGGTGTTATTAGATAATAAAATAGGTTTAATATTTACGCAAAACCAATAGAAATAGTCTCTGGCCAACTTCTTCCTGTTACTCTTTTGTGAAAATGTCATCTCTTCTGCCCCTACATAAAATTTTAAACTTAAAATGAGGATATGAACTCTACGAGCGCTCAGATTTTTCCGAGTTCATGTTCAGAGTCTCGAACGTGAACACTTTCTACAAGAATGCTATAAAATAAACCAAGGGTGTTTTTTCAATATCTTTTTTTTCGATAGATTGAAAACAAAATTTGACACAAAAAATGCAATTATAGTAATAAGATCATACATAAATTTTCATTTACCTAAATTATTGCGCTGTTCAGTTATTGCATTTACATGCACACCGTCGAACCTAACACGGATTTGAATCAAAATGTGCTAAAAATATATAGATTAGATCCCAAAATTGTGTACTAAATTGCATTTACCTCTATTGAAACATTCTTACTTTTTAATATAGAGAGAATAGAGTACGTAATTGTAATCGTCAAAGAATTCAAACTCGAGATTGTGGTGAATTTTCGCGTTTCAGATATCCCTGAGTTCGAAAAACATATCTTTGACATTATATCTGTCTGTTTATGAACCCGATAGCTCAAAAACACTTTGAGCTAGGCGGATGAAATTTGTATATGGATTTAATGCTAAATTTGTAAATGTCTATTAAATTTTGAATGGAACCAATCGTTGAAAGTCTATCAAGCTGGTTGCTCGAATAAAGTGAACTCGATAAACTACAAAACACAAACAATAAGTTAAATAAAATTTTTATACAGGCTTATCGTCAAAAATATAGATACTTATCTAATTTTAAACTAAATCCATCAAATGGTTGACCGTCTGGGCTTTCATATGCCTGTAAACACAATAATTCAATGAAAGACTTATTGAATGAAATTTCGCATGTTATATTGTGACTACAGTTGTAATTTTGTGTCAAATTTTGATGTCAATCGGCAGGCTAAATGGTGTCTAAAACATATATTTCGGCTATATATTCAATAAAGGTGTTAGATTTATGCCAAAGGTTTTTATTTGGTAACTACCGTTCAATAATGGCATGTAAGGCATTCTCAAGGCCCGCAATTTTATGCCGGTAAGATTTCAACTGGAGCATGCGAGAGAAATACTCGAGGAGATCACTTCCCCTGGTTGAGTTATCACATTTATATGTGCGAGAGCATAAGGAAGAACAGACAGATAATCGGTCCCACGACGGAATTTTTTTCTTCAAAATTTTATGTACAGATCACAGATCTACACTTTGGTATTGAATATGTATAATGAATTTCATTTATATAGCTGTTTAAGTTTTGAAATTATCATGTTTCCTTGTATTCGGATAGTCAGTTAGGCTAAACTCTGTACAGGAATTTTGTTTAAAATTAGTTGTAAAGTTTACATCTCGAAATGTATCCCTCTAGCTCAAAGCGTTTTTGAGTTACTGAGTTCATTGGCAGCAGGTCAGAGCGACCGGTAGATGGACAAATATAATTTCAAAACGTGTTTTTTTATTGCTTTGCGGTTTAAAATGTAGATACCTCAAAACACCGATTTTGAATTATTTGACAATTACAATACGTCCTCTTTGTATATTTTGTATGTGGGAAAGCGAATTGGAAATTAATAATCGTATACTTCTCATACGAGAAATTTAAAAAAAAAGGGAGTTGTTATAATTTGTGTTAAATAAATATTGAAAAATTGGTTAAAAGGGTTAAAAATACTTTCTCGAAAATGGAACTGGTGTTACTGAACATCAATTTTTATTTTAAATTTTTATGATAACCTAAAAAATTTTTGTTAAAGGTAGGAGAGAAAGATAAAAAAAATCTTTTAATCTCTCAATTTTAATCTATAATCACCTTTAGAGAGAATTAGCAATTTTTTAATACAGTAGCTAATCCTTCAGAGATTTAGGAGCATTTATGTCAAATTTCGTTCGAATATACCATAATGTACTAAGCTGCTGCCCTAATGAATTAAATGCCATTAGGCACAGGAAAAGCGAAATTGGTTTTTATAAAATCTTCCCCTTATTATTTTTCAGAAACATGATTTTTTAAAGCAATTCTGTGGAAAAGTTGTTTTATTGTGTTTTATATCTATATTTAAATCTGGAAAATGTAACAAATTTCTAGATCATTTGTGATCGCCGGTGATATTGTTTATATTTAATTTCATTTACATTGCTTAGATATATATTCATATCCCTAATTCCGTCAAATTGTCAGTCACTAAAGCCGTGTTATTTTAATTATTTTAAAAATGCTCTGTTCAAATAGTGCATGAACTTTTTAATGTAGATCAATCTTATATTCAAACGCTATTTAAAACGTATTATGCGTATCAATATCTTCTAAATTTCAAGGTATTGCAACTTCATACCTTTATTCATCCTGTAAGTTACAAAGATATATCTACTACTAATAAAGATGAATGTTTGTGTGTTGACTCTCTCAAAGTCAGACTATTTGATCTGACCAGCAGATACTAACTTTGACATATATATTCCTTGGAGAGTGAGGATATACAGTTTGAAGCGATTTTTTTGAAATCTTAATTAATAAATTAAATATTCAGTTGAATTTTGGCGCCTTTCCACTATAATTTCGAAAACTGTTATTACACAAACAAGAATTTTATATCGCTTCAAAATTTTAAAATATGATTATACCAAGTTTATGATTCGTGCAAACTTTTCATGAGCTTTTGCAATTTTTTAAATATTTTTTGTTGTCTAATTTGGAATAATAGACTAAATTGTTGCTCTGAAATTCAAACTGTTTCTATTGTTTCACTAAAAATTTAATCGCTTAATTTTCTTCCATTATTGAAAGCTAAAGAAAAAGGTTTCTGCTTAATACCTTTGCAGGCTTATAAAACAAATAAAAAAAAGTGAAGTTATAATTCCTCGAAATTTCGAAGATGGAAGCACTCGATATTTAAATTTTTAATAGCTATAACGTTATGGGATTGTCTTAATTGGAAAAGTTCATATACACAAAAGACAAAACCTATATAAGATAGTTAAAATAATACATCTTTAATATCTAAGAATTTGGAGGAATCATGGATTTGAAGTTTATTTAACTTATTTATCTGACATCAGAATAACCAATATTCGCGACAAATCAGATGGTCGCTTGAGGTGACTAGTTAAGCCAAATCCTTCTTCTTTAGCTTTCAATAGTGGAGCAAAACACACAATGGAATATTTAAAGAAAAAATAAAAACGTTTTAAATTTCGGGACAACATTGTATTGTTGAAAATTAGGTAAAATTAAACAAAATAAATTGTCAAAATACAGAAAAAAAATTTTGCATGATTTTTTAATTCATACCAATAAAAAAAACTTTTTTTAAAAAAATTTCGAGACGAGGTAGTACCAGTTTTCGTGCGATAATATTTTAGAAATTCAATTTTCAAAATTATGAGCAATAAATTTCGAGGAAAATGGTGAAACTCTGATTAATTTTTAATTTATTTAAAGTTTAATTAAAATTTCAAAAAAAATCACTCCGAACTGCACGCCCAAGATCCAAGGAATATACGCACAAAATTTGGTAATTGTCCGTTAAATGGGCTGGTATGTTAAAGAGAACATAAATACATACACATACATCTTTATAATTATTAGAGATTTGTTATTAACTAAATTTCAGATTAAACTACATGATTACAGTCTCACTTCGCACGGATAATTTTATTGTATTCTAAATCAGAGTTTATGTTGACTTGTTTACTAATTATTACAAAACAAACCTTTAAAGATAAATATTGTTTAAGTTGAAACCACTTTTCCCCACATAGAGAGTTTTGCCGCAAAATGAATTGTCTCCGCCATTTTGCGAGGGACGGTTAACTAAATTCTGAAAGCGAGGTTCGTCGATTGACAGATAAGTCCCGACAATCCCCGAGTTCCATTTAAAGAGAGTGCCGAAGGCCATGCATCCACAGTTCCCGTCCATTGTCTCTTTATAATAATCTAATGTGTTGTGTCACGTGCCAAGATAGATAATAGACTGGCGGGAAACATTCAATCTTCGGGTAGCATCGATTTGAATTTGTGTGGCGGAATAAAGTGGGAAAAGATAGAATACTTTTTGAGATTCGAGCAAATGAAGAAAATTGAACAGCTGAAAATGGTTTCCTGTTAAGAAATGAAGATTTCAGAAAAGCCCAATTAATCAAACATGATCTAGGAAAAATGAGAGATTTAAAATATATTTTTACTAAGTTACATTAATTATTTTGAACCACGGTTAAATCAAATTTTATTTGAAAAGTAATTGCATGCCATTTTAAAATGTTTGAAAAAATGTGCATTTAAGGATAAGAGAGAGTGTTTGATTGTATGTTTGACTATTTCTGTCTATGATGGTAACGAGTGTCGAAATTTGATAGTTTAGTATAACCTCTAATTATCTAACATGGGGCGATTTTAAAAAAAAGATTTGCTTTTAGGAATAAAAATATTCATATGATTTCACACTTAAAGGTAAGTATTATAAACATTACCTTTTTTACATCAGATTCTTTTTAACATTATTAAGAAATAATATTAATGTATGTATATTATAGAGAGATTGTAGTATTATTTTATGCAAATTTTCAAGTCTAAACTAGAAATAGGTCACAGAGGTTTAAATATGAAAGTACATCATGTTGTACCTCTTAAAATTGCAGCATGACTTCTTATCATGGCACTTCTGAGAGGTACTAAGATATGTTGTTCCTACAATATTTCTTATTTAGAAAAAACGGGATACTTCTTCCAAAATTATTTTCTCAGATAATGAGGAAGGTGATAATTTGTTATTTATCTCCTGATATAAGATGATATTTATCTCCAGATCGTATGGCTATTGTAAGAGATTTCCACTGCAACATTAAAAGCCATTGTGATGGCGGGAAAATATGTTTTCGGAGTCCAAAGTAAATTTTCTTTTTTCATATCTTTGTGGATTAGATTTACTCTTATAGGAAAAACTAAGCTTACTTCAATCTACAATTTGATACACGATATTGCGGAATATTTAAATTGTAAGTAGTTTAATTTTTAGATTATTTTTTGCCTATGTTTTTTTCTCCCAGTTTTTCGATCTAGAGATTATTTTACAAGGCTATTTTTCTTCTGTTATTATTTATAAATCGTATTCATCCAAGTACTGAAATCCTGCATTGTTTCTTCTCGACAACTATGAAAGTCAAGTAATTATTACTGCTATTAAAATGACAGAAAATTGTGTGCTTATTATGATCTTTCATCCTCACAACAGTAATCGAATACATTCGTTTGACTGAGATATATTCAACCCATTTGAAACTTATTACATCCAGAGAATGAACAAATAGATATTAACGCCAAGTAACATTGGTAAATCTGTTTTTATATATAACAGGGCTAATTTGGGTTACTGAATCTGACACCAAACAATATCATGAAAGGGTTCAATGTTCCCTTTACTAGGAATATATCTACTGATGACATGTTTTCTGCCTTCATCTTTAATTATCAAGCCGCTGTTTCATCCATATCTCATGCATGATTCAGGCGCTGTAGTTCTGTTCCGAAGATTCTAATCCAAACTCTTATCAGTATAAATATACCACTGACTTCCTCAGTGATATTCCCTCAAAATGTGAAGCTTTTTTTTGTGAGATTCCATGAAGAATAGGATCAATTTAAGGAAGACCATTAGTTAAATAAAAAATGATCACAGATAATCTTGAAAAACTAGCCTTACAGGCATTGATGCAAATTATATGATGCCTTCAAAATTTAACTTATATTAGACAGGGACTCAAAAGTAACTCTGCTGCTTTGACAACAATAAAAAAATATAAGAAAAAAATCAAATTCCTAAATAAGAGAGAGATTTTTTTCAGCTATAAAATTCAGTATAGATTTTTTTCTCATTTAATAAATAGTGACTAAATAAATAATTTTAAAAAGATCGAACCTTTTAAAAACTAATAGCTATTAGTTCTTAAAAGGTTAGTTATTAAAGGTAAATAGCTTGTTTTTATGTA
This sequence comes from Argiope aurantia, assembly GCA_026543865.1. Classification (NCBI taxonomy): domain Eukaryota; kingdom Metazoa; phylum Arthropoda; class Arachnida; order Araneae; family Araneidae; genus Argiope; species Argiope aurantia. The sequence goes on along the minus strand of JAPMOR010031545.1, from coordinate 513,686 downwards.
TAAAAGCTTGAGATTTAATCAAACATAACTACCATTTCATGTCAAAAAATACATTTTTCATTCACATCTATTATTATTATAAGTGCATGTTAGAAGCACAGCAACATGTTGTACAGTTGACTACCCTAAAAGCCTTTATTTTATTGCTTAAAAATGTTTAAATTAGAAATTTAATTTTTAAAAATGTATGATAAATGCAAACTAAGCGTAGTTAAGATCAGCATTCACAAGAGAATTGGGAATTTACATATGAAACTAATAAAAAAAATAATGTTGGTCAAAAGTAGGATACTTTACCCTATTATAGATTTTTCAATTTCACCCTATTATTTTTTTTTTTTTAGAGAGGACAATTTTGAGTTTCCATTCTGAAATTCTTAAATGTACTTTTAACAGTGTTCTATTGAATATCCGACCAAAAAAAATCAATTCTTGATATTTATGAGATATGGACACTCAATAATGAAATGATGAAAAATGATTTAATGATGATTTCTTAACTGATTTTTTTTTCATTCTTCAGAAAAAAAATCCAATGAAAAGTGGAATGTATCCTGATTGTTTACTTAAAATATCAGTAACAATCAGGATGCACTGAATGTATGGATATATGCACTGAAAAATAATGTGCATCAAGCTTTTCCCTTGTTTGTAAACTACTCTTACGGTTTCTTCAGTCTAGAGGAGAAGAAGTCAAGTAATACTGGAAGGACTTGAGATCAAATGAATATGTTTAATCCGAAGACAGTCCAGAATAATGTCTCTTTTCCCATTCTAAGGCATTAAATGACATCGAAGATTGATACTATTGAAATGCACAAATTTGTAATAATATTTGGAACTTTTCCATATTGTTTCTGCTTAACTTTGTGTTTTTTTTTAATATAACGGATGTGATCGTCCGATGATATATATTTAAAAATTCATGTTTAAGCCTAGAGGAGTATCAAATCTAATCAGAAACGAAGTGTAACTATCAAATCAATGTATTTATGAAGTAGCGATATGAAATTATAACAGAATTATTGCATCTATCTATCTCATATCTGCCAAAAGCTTCAATGTTAAATTTCAAACAGGTTAACTTTTTAAAACTGACTGGCTATTAGTTGAAGCGGGGGAAAAAGAAATTCTTAAAATTCTTGAACTGACGAAAAAATGTTGATTATATCACCAAAAAGAAAAGTTACAACAAAATACGAATATGCCATAACTTATTACGAGCATGACAGTCAACAGCAGAAAATAAGAAATAAATAATTTGTCAACGCATTATCATCTTATATACTTCATATACGCTTTGGTATCAGGAGAAACGGCTAGAACAAGACAAGAATTTTCAATTCCAGATAGACAGCGAAATGTATATCTTGTTTCAATAAGTATTAGAATTTCACCATCACAGCTGATATAATAAAAAATTATGGAAATATTTTTTCAGTTTGGAGTTTTGTTTTTTCAAAAAGACAGAGTTCTTGATTCGGTGCTGTCGTGCTCTGTAAAATTTGTCAAGTATTAACTGAGCGGGTCTGTTTGAGACTTTGTAGGATAAGTTATAAGTGGCTTTTTATGAGCAGAAAATATTAAATTTGAGAGAAAAAATAAAACATCCAGGGGGAGGAGGGTTCTCACGTATCCTGTAATAGAGTTGCTATCCTAGAGAACGCTTTATATGGCATTAGTGTATAATATCTAAGAAATAATAACCTTTGGTGTGAATTTCGTTTTTCTATTGAATCTATCTTGTGATCCTTGGCGAGTTTTTTTTTGGCGATTAATCACTGGCATGTGGTTAATAATATCAGAAAATCGAATTCATTTTTTGGACCTCGAAACCCAACGAACGAATCAAAAAAATTCATTCAGAACTACACTTAAAGTCACAAAATTACATATCATATTTGATATATTTAAGTGATTGGGTTTCTGAGCTATCTCGTTTACACGTTTCTAAACATACAGACCGGCAGACGGTCAACTCTTTGTTGGATTTTGCTCAAAATTTGATGTGTTTACTACAGAGATGATAAATATGTGTATTAAGTTTTATTCATCTAGTTATTTTCGTAGTGTAACTTTTGTGTTAACTTATATTCGAACAGTTGGACAGATAGATTTTCTCAAAATGGATTCTGCTCAATATTTATTTGATAGAAATATACAAATTTGGTTGAAAAACCGTATAAAAAATTTCACCTATCTGACTCAAAGCATTTTTGAGTTATCTTTGTTGCAAACAGACAGATAGACAGACATTTTCCAAAAATGTATCTTTCGAACTTAGGGGATTCTAAAACATAGAGATTCGTCAAAATCTCAAGTTCTATTTTTTTTGACGATCACAATACTTTCTCTATACATCGCATACAATAAAAAAATTCTATACGATCACCGAAACTTTTTGTCTATTAGAGATTAAAATAAAGATGTTATTATTTCGGTTGATTTTTCATTTTTTTTCTGTAGCCATGTACTTTTCGGGAAATAATTAAAAAATAAAATTGAATATTTAGTTTTAATTCAATTAAAATATTTAAAAGTGTGTTTCTTTCAAAAAAATCTTAATTTCAAAATTTCTGCCAAATGATTTTAATAATTTGTTAGGTAAGAAAAGATTTTGAGTATATTTTTAAATTAATAAAATCTTAAATGGGAACTTAAATCGTTTTTCAGTGGAATAAGTTTTGAAATGTTTGAATAAAAACCCATAATGCTTCTTGTATTACAATTTTTTCTAATTAAAAGAATGAAGAAAGTAATCCAGTAATTGCATACTTTCGCCATTCTTTGATTTTTTTAAATAAAATTTTGTTACAATGATATAAAAGTAAATATAAAACAATATACGATTACTAATAATTCTTATAATGACATTGAATGATTTTATTTGAATAGAATGCTGATACAGGTTGAATTTCAATTACTGATCTATCTTTTTTTTTTATCTTTAATGATTAATATTTTAGTCTATAATTTCCAAGGAGCTATTAATTTTGTTTATAGTATTTACTGATTTTTATTTTAAATTATCACAAAATAATGGAATTTTTTTTATTTGTATTTGATAAACGAACCAATTTCACTTTCTATAGTTGATTCTAAGGATATTTTTAAAAATAATTCAAGATTGCTTGCAGCAAAATGATATTCCTAAATTAAATTTTCGAAATGTTTCCATTACTTTGAATTGCTATTACTAGGAGTTTGAAATCACTTCAACTTCATTTTTACAATTTCAGGCAAAAATGCAAAAGAAGAGTTGAATGTAGATAGATAATTTTGAATAAGTTCCTTAAACTGTTTTTAAGGTATAGCCTTTTCTTAAAAGATTACAATACTTTTAATATTACATTTAAAAAATATATATTTGAATAATAATTATCTTTTGACATTTTTTACATAATAAGTAGCTATTTTTTTAGCTTACTGGAATTAATTTTTTCAATGCCCATTATCACTGAAAGAAAGGTTTCAAAAATTGCTATAATGTGATAGAAATTTGATCAAATTCTTATATCTCGCTTCTTATTCATTTTCATGAATTGCAAAATTATCCCAAAGGATTTCAGTAATATTTTTAATTAGTAAAATTCTATATATTAGTATAGATAGGATTAAAATCTAATAAATTTTGGAGTATGCTTAAAACAGATTGCAATGCCTATTTTTTTTATTTGGGATATGATGAAGAAAACAGTAGGTGCTTATACATGTACTAATTAACCACTTAATTATTTTATCAAATCCTGGTGGCTTTTGACAACTCGCTAATTCGTATGAATCAATGCTTTTAAAAATTTTTAATTCAATATTTGATTTAACTTGGTTTCTTAATACTTTATTCAGCAAAATATTTTTAAGTTTCAAATTTTGATAGCAAATACTAATATAGTAGCTTTACGTCGCTACCGATCTCTCTAATTTTCTGTCAACCCTAATTTTAACAGTATTAGTTTACAATTTTTTTTTTACTAATTTATCATTGAATGCATTTATTATTGAATAATTTATTCGTCCCTGACAAATTTGCAAATAATTCACCTCCATCTACGATTCGTCTTGAAAATTCCATATTTAATATATACAGTGGGCCACAAAACTGAGTATACACCTTAGAAACTTAGAGACATTTTGCAATTACAAATTAAATATTGCTTTAAGATGATTGAAATTTTTACCTTATATACTTTAGTCTATGCTTTACCGTACTATACTAATAAAATTGTTGCGTTTATTTATTTTTTACGAAAAAAAAAATAAAAGATCTGAGACGAGAGGAAAAACAACACCACAAAAATAAGAATACACCTTTATTAATTTCCTTTTAACTCACAAATTAATATTTTGTTGCATAACCTTTTGGAATTACAGCTTGAATTACAGCTTGTAATCTTCTGGGCATAGATTCTACTAGTGTTTTAGTGGTTTCAACAGAAATTTTAACCCATTCTTCTCTCAGAACCTTCTTGAGAACTTCTTTGCTTGCGATTTCGTGCTCATGTACAGCTTTCCCTAATTGCGACCACAAATTTTCGATGACGTTTAGGTCTGGAGACTGGGCTGGAGTGTGTAATTGCTTCCTGCAATGGTACAGCAAGTATAACTGCACCATCTTCGCTGTATGCTTGGGGTCGCTGTCCTGCTGGAATATGAAGCTTGACCCAAGCCCCAACTTACTGGCACTTATTTTCAAGTTATCATTTAAAATCCCCAAATATACATGTTTGTCCATAATACCATCAATAAAAGCAAGCTCTCCAACTCCTCCAGCCGACATACAACCTCAAACGAGGACAGATCCACCTCCGAACTTGACTGTCTTAATGGTGTTTTTAGGTGCCAGTGCTTTCCCAGCTTCTCTCCATACTTTAAATCGTCCATCGCTTCCGTAAAGATTAAACTTACTTTCATCAGAAAATATTACAGTGTTCCAGAAAGAAATAGGCTTTAAACGATGTTCTTCGGCGAAAATCACTCTCTTTTGTCTATTCACATACTTGATGACTGGCTTTCGTATTGGTGTACGGCCATGAAACCCATAGTGGTGAAGGGTACGTCGAATTGTTTCATCTGAGATCTTTTTCCCGATTGTAGAGGACATCGATAAAGCTAGTTTAGAGGCACTCACCCTCAGATCTTTCTTTGCTGAGTGAATGATCTTCCTCTTCGCTGTAGTACTCAGTATTTCTTTACGTCCTCTTCCAGGAATATTGGCCACAGATCCAGTTTTTTTATACTTCTGTAGTATTTTTTGGACACAACCATGAGTTACACTAATCAACAAAGCGATTTCTCGAAGAGATTTGCCCTCTTTCGACCATTTTACGACCAATAAACGTTCAGATTCAGTAGTTTCTCTACGAGAGCTCATTTTACGATTTTCAATAAGAAAAAATACTATTTAAAAGCGTTGAAGTGCAATAGCACGTGTTATAAGCAGCAGCTACTCCTGAAACTCTTTAAAGAAAATTTGAAACTAAAAAATGTGGTGGCAAAATTTACAAATATAAGAAGTGTATACTCAGTTTTGTGGCATGGTTTTCTATCTTTTCTTCGAATTGCTTAACTTTTTTCGTAATAAAAAAGTTAACTACAGAATTGTGTTGTTATAGGATGGGAAAGCAGAGGTTAAAGTATCTAGGATAAAAAAATTTATCTATTTTAAATCAATATTTAATTTGTAATTGGAAGAAGTCTAAAAGTTTTAGAGGTGTATACTCAATTTTGTGGCTCACTGTATATACTTTTTCAATCGATAATTGTCTTTGATTGATTTTCAAGATTTATTTGAAGTTACGAGAGTATAATTTCAAATCAAATTTTACAATTCTGGTCCTTGATCAGCTGAAGAGAACGAACAAAGGTAGCAGCTAGGGATTGCAATATCGAACCAAACGTTCAATACCGGTATTCGGTATTTTTTAGATCTTAATACCGGGATATCGGTTTTAATATCTGTATTAAAAATTTTAGATGGAAACAAAGGTGTTTTCTTTGTTTTATTTGCCTGTTTTATTAAGAAATGTAAATATCACAAAAAATAATTTGTAATTTATAAATTATAACGGTATACAAAGAATCACAAAAAAGTAAAGAACATCTTATTTATTTAAATCACAAAAAAAGTGTAAATATCACTATTCAGTCTGTGCTACTAATACAAATTTTTGAAAAGTGATCTTAAAAAATATAATGCATCAATTGTACTGTCATTAAACCTAAAAAGTAATTTTGTGCAAAAATTACCAACTGTCGAAAACGCCCTTTCGGCATCTACGCTAGTTGGTGGTACTGTTAGCAGTGTGCGATACACTTTTTCCAAGTATTTACCTCTAAATCCCTCATCTTCAAAAAAAATCGATTTCTCGTCGGATGGTTTTGGATATAGCTGATTTCTGTATTGTATTTCGGTTTGTTGAAATTTTTTTATTTATTGATCATTCTAATTTTTGCTCAAGAGACAATTACTTTTCACTATCGATATTAGGGCATCATAATCTTCGATAACTATATCGAATTCTTCTGAATGTGGAGAGGTTTGTGGGTAAAAAAAATTTAAAGAATTTATTATAAACTTGATCAGATTTGAATTGGTTAGTCTCTTTTCTTCTTTTTCATTTTCATTTTTAAAATCATTATAATTATATAAATACCATAAAACATTTTCTATTTCGGTATGCCTTTCTTCTGTGCGATTTTTCAATGTAATATATAATTCTTCAGATAGTGATGTGTGCTATTCTTTCGTGACTGCAACATGAAATTTATTGTTGAATTAGCTGTTGTTAATAAATTAGAATCTCTCCGACATAATGCCGCAGCAGCCAGTTTTATTGGAAGTAGAGCTGATACAATTCTGAATATTAAGTCGAATTCACTATCTGAAAAATTAATTTGCAGGTTTAAGTTTAATGTTTATTTCCCTTATATTAAATAAAAATTGCTCTGAAAGATTTTATTGAGCATTAGTACCTTTTTCCTTCTGTATTACTGTTGTTGTTGTTTATAATGGCACTTGCCATGGACAAGCTCGATGACGATTTTAAGCCAAGGGAGTGTCTCTTGTTTTTAGTAGCGCCAACTGGGGCCAAGAGTACATCTTAGCTACTCACGCATCACATTCGCTTGAACAACCCCTTTTTACAGGGGGGCACGTTTGCACATCTCACAGATAGAACAGATGAAGAACAACCATGCGCGAACCGGGACTCGAACCCAGGACGCCCAGACCGCTGGGAAGACACGCTACCCTTATGCCTACTCTTATGCCCCCTCGGTTCTGCATTACTAATTATCAGTAATGTTTACGTCTCATAAAACCGCTAGTCTTCATTGTTAAATGTAAACATCTCCTCCTTTCATCTTTCCTCTCACCCCTATTTTGTCGAATTATACCCATCCTAATTCATGCGCAAAAGCGCGGAGAGTTTTACAATCCCTTGTCAAACAGTATTTTATCACTTCTCTGGATTGTACGATGCAACTTTGTATTCACAGTCTAATTAATTTCGCCGTTAGGGAGACAAAAAAAAAACCCCTTATACTATTTTGCTATGTTAGCGATCTCTGAACATATAGTGGAGACAATTTAAAAAATTTCTAGTAAATACCGAAAAAACGGTATTTAAACTTCTGAATACCGGTATTACAAAATTGTACAAATGGCTTAAAATACCGGTATTCGGTAATCCCGATATACCGGTATTGCAAACCCTAGGAGCAGCACTTTGTTCCTTCACTTTCACGTCGTACCAATGACTTTCTTCTGGGGAAAAAATATATATACTTTTACAAAGTTTATTGATTTTACAAAAAGCAGTTTTTGAAAATATATTGCATTTGAATATCAAACCTAAATTTTGGTTCATTTTTTGTAGGATTCTCCTAAACTGTACGCTAGTCGCTTTAGTATCTAAGTCTCATTTATCAGTTAAATTGAAAGAAAACTGATTATAGAAATAAATTTAAAATTTTGAGAAGCTGAAAATCTGTGGAATAAAATAAGCCTGTACATAAATGTAATAACTAAACGAAAATCACGATTTTCTTTCAAGCGCCGGATAAAATTTTGATCTTCAGTTAAAATAGTATATAATGCTAAACTAGAAAGTTAACTTTGAATAAAGAAAATCCATAATTGCTGTATCTTGTTTCCTTAAATAATCACGTAAATGGAAAATGTCAGTTTTTTCATTTGTATGAGTTAAAAATAATAGTACTTTTGCAAACTTGATGAGGTTTATTTTTAGGTTATTAATAGATTAGGCGGAAATATTTAATAGTGTGCTAAATGGAAGAATATTCATTAGTATATTCATTCATATTATAATGCATTTGTATGTGCATTTATGCGTATAATTTGATTCAAGTTTCCACATTTCTTTTTTAGAATCAAATGTATAAAATTTAAGGAGTTTTTCAGGAAACGTATTCTTGAGAACTTTGCTAATAAAATTAACGATTTGAGGCTTATATTGGACTGCATTAATTTTTAAGTTTTTTTTATACGTATACTTAAAAGGTTAGCCTTTTAATCTGTAATTAATATATCCACATCTTTAATCAAACAAATGTTTAGAAAGTTATTTTTAATACATTATTATAATTATTTAATAGCATTAAATAATATGTACGAAACATTTTACTCAATATTTTATATGAAAATCAAATAAAACTTTAAATTTTGTTACTGAATTTTGAAATTTGAGATCTAAATCAAACTCACATTAGTTTATAGTTGATGAAATCAAGAATATTCTTTCTATTATTTTTTATGTTCTCTTATATACAGAATATAGAGGAAATATTTTAAAATATCCAAACTCGAGATTTTGACAAATTTCCACATTGCTCCTTGAGTTCGATAACCACATTTTTGACATTCTGTCTGCCTGTGTACTATTTTTAATTAAAAAAAATTAATGACTTTTGCATTATATTTTTTTATATTTAGATATACAAGAAGATGTGTAAATATATATTTATAAGAAGCGCATAAATTTTTCTTTTCCTAACTCTGTACTTTTTCTGACCGTCGGTGCCCTAAAACTTAATTAAAACCAAAATTGTGCAGTCTTTTGTAATTTTTCTATTGATATCTAATATGCAAACAAAAAGACTTATTACGCCATCCAATGAGTGCCAATCATGATTTTTAAAGGCTTTAATAGAGCTCCATTTCCTTTAACGTCCGTCTTAATGGTTTAATAGTAAGAAATTCATATTTTTTTACGCTTTTCTTTGTTGGTGTTTCCTTACGATCTTCCGTATGTAAAAATTTAACTAGCTAGTTTAAAGACCGGTTTCTAAATAATTTTAGAATAAATCAAAAATAATTTATACCTAAAATAAGACCTAATAGAAAAAAATTCAATTTATGAGATTTGTGTTTATATAATATATGCAAAAAGAAAAAACTACTAATAACATCGTGTTAAAACTATTTAGTTTCAACAAAATTATATTTAAAAAATGCCCTGTATTCTAATTAATAAATTACTTCTATATTTATTCTTAAAATTTTATGTTTAAGTAAATATTATGTTATATATGTATCCCCAAAAGTCAATATCTTTTGTTATTCAAATAGTGAAATTTATAAATGTATTTATAGAATAAATTAATACACTTTTATTAATATTATTAAAAATGGGACTACTATTTAAAATGAGTTCATTATAATTTATTGAATAGCTGAGAAATTTTAATAATTATTATTATATGAATTCTCATTTTATTTTAAGACACAAATCTATGTTTTATATTATTAAATCTATAAAAAAACTTTTCTCAAACTGGATTTCTCTCAGAAGTGAGAAAAAAGAAGGGAGAAAAATGCTATGTTTTTCTCGAAGAAAAAACAACAATTGTGCTTGCCAGTCAGTTTATTTCATTATCAACATATGCATGATTTTTACATTGAAAGCACAGTGTTACAAAAAGGTTCTTAGCATTGAAGTAGCGTAAAAGATATAATAACGTTTCCCGATCATAAATTTATGTCAATTCTAAACTGGTTATTATTGTATTAATTTCGTAATGAAATACTTATACATTTACTGATGCACAGAAATATTTCATCTGACATCAGTAATGCTTTATTAAATTGCGCCAAAATTTTTATTTTTTATTTTACAATGAAACAAACTTAATGGTAATATTAAATAATCCATTTAAATTAATAATAAAGATGAAATAAGAATATTTTTTTAGAAATTGCATTTTATTTCAATTGGCAATAATGCTGATAAATTACGGATAATTGTTTATTTGTCATGATAATTGTTTCTTTATCATGATAAATAGACGTAATTTTTCCATAAGCAATCAACCTTAAAATACATATTGAAGAAAAATCTATTTTGGATAAATATTACAGAAACAATTCTAAATCTCCGTAATATTGAACTCAATTATTCGATTATATGTGTTCTTTTGAACAACGAATTTCTGATAGCTCAGTTTTGTACAGCAAATTATATACATATAAGTGCAGCATTTAATAATATACCGGGAATTGTATCTGGCTAAAAACTGTATGCATACAATATAATTTTTTTCATTTTTTTAACCAATAATATTTTCTAATTTACATAATTTTTTTATTAAACATTTTATCTCAAGATTCTTTTTAAGTGATTAAAAAAGTTGGTTCCTTTAAATAACAAAACTTAACGTTTACAAACGTTTACGTAATGGCAAGATTAGAATCTTTTGAAATAATTTTTTATCACGTTTTTATATTCATTTTCCAATTTTCTCTCGATTATAACTAAAGTTTTGGGCCAGTAAATGAAAAAACAAATAATGGGAAATAAGATGTTAACTGTCTGAAAGAAAATGAAATCACCGAAAATGAAAATCTTTAACGAAAAAATTGTTTAAAGACATAAGCGCTACTAAGCAATGCCACTCATTTTTATTTCTTTCGTTAATTATCATTAATTTGATCTTCAGCTAATCGAAATTATTAATTCTTGATAAGAAAACAAGCTAGAGTGGTATATGTACTTGCAATACTACAATATTTTAAGTTTATAACAGCTTCCTTCCGTAGTTTTTGAAATTAAGTATATTTAACATTTGCTGCGTTTAAAATTCTAAAGTTCTCGAATGTTAGGTTTTCTCCTCAATTTAATATCTTTGAGAGTTTGATTCGTCATTCTTGTGTGTATGACGTTTCTTAAGTTCATATCTACTAGCAATAGAGTCATTAAATATCTAATAAACACACATGAAAAATGTAAGACGTTTGATATTGGACTCGAAATTCTCATCCGTAAAAACAAAAAGACATTTCATAAATTATAAATATCACTTTAGTCTCTTCAGAGTTATATCATGGCACCTGTCTGATTGAATTAAATTAATTATTTTCTTACTCGGTTTTTCTCTTAGAAAGAAAGGAGAGCAAGTAGTAAAGTTCCATGCATTCCCAGAAAAGTTTGCAGAAACAAATCAACTACAGATATTTTTTTATTCTTGAAGTTTAACTTCACCAGTCGCACCATACTTCGAAACTATTGAACTACAAAGTTTTTGAGATTCTTTAAATAATAAAACAAGCTTTTCAGTTTGCATTTATTGAAGCAAAGACGCTAACAATAAACAAGTATCTATTTTTAGATTGTGTGTAACACTAGCTTTGAGTCTCGAACTCATATGCAGCTATACAGCAAAATTCGCTCGTCACATGATTAAAATGTGCATGACAAGTTTAAACTCTGAAACTAATTTCAGATGTTCATTCATTTTAAAACAAGCACTTCCTTCTATTTTTTTTTTCATTAAACAAAATTGCAAAGTGTGGAAAAGTTCACTTAACATTTTTAATCATTCAATCCAATTGCTATTTTCCTCAATGAAAACCAATTTTCATCTTCCATCTATGATTTCCCTTAAAATCATTCATTTTCATTCAACAAACCAAAAGTAACAAATTGTATTTGATGCGGAAATCCCATGTTATTCTATCCTAAGTCCATTTCTCTACACAGAAAAATCTCAATAAATGAAGATCAGTTGATTCATATCACTAATTTTCATCTGGGACACCATCAGGGCTTCTCGCACTGATCACAAGCCGGGGCCCCAGGGTACAAGACTCCCATTCCCGGCTCCTTTTCTTGCCTGGGGCTTCCGTAGGTGGGCGGCGGGAACGCCCCTTCCGTCAGCACGGGCATGGAGGCGGCCGCAGCTGCAGCTGCAGCGGCTGGAGGCAGGGCCACCCCGGCCTGGTTGACGCAGGCCAGGATCCGCCTCATCTCTTCGAGGGCGTTCGCCTGCATCAGAATGTAGTTCTTGGCGAGTAAGAGGGTGGCGATCTTGGAGAGCTTCCGCACCGAGGGCGAGTGGGCGTAAGGAATGACGGACCGCAGCTCGTCCAGGGCGTCGTTCAAGTCATGCATCCTGCGTCGCTCCCGGGCGTTGATGCTTAGTCGGACGGACTTGGCGTGGCGACAATTCTTTTTGCTGTTTGGGATGCCTGGAAGGGAAGAGTTGTTGGTGGGGAAAGTATCGTGTGAAGATTTACTGTCGTGGCCGTGAGATTCTGAAAAAGAAAATGATAGATAAGCTTTTAATTGGGAAGTTAATTTATTATCTAATTTATGTGAGTTATTCAATTAAATAGTTTTAATAACTGACGTTACTTTATACATTTTTTTCGATTTCAATACAATTATTTTATACGTTTCCCTACTCGATAGTTACATTTATTGAGGGTTGGGACCTAATGTAAATTGTGTAGCAGGATTTAGGGTCGGGGATTCTTAAGTTACGTTTCTGATTATGTACATTATTTGAAGTATCTTAAAATTAAATTTAAAATAAAAGAAACACATTAAATAGAATAAAATCTGGGGGCAGAATTTTTCATTCATAAATACCATTGAGAAAGAAGAGAATAATAAATACCATTGAATTCAAGGAAGAATTCTGGACTTTGATGCTTAGCATGGCCAGAAAGGGAAGAGTTGTCTAAATGAAGGTGACAGGCATAATAAGAAAAACTGCGTGTATTTATACATACAGTTTCTGTATTCAATAGAAATATTTACACACATTCGAAACACTATAAATTTGTTTGTTATCATCTTCACTAACTGGGTTTTCTGTGGCAGCTGTTCAAAATTAATTCTAATAAATGTTGAAGCAACTATTATTAAAGCATAAGCAGTAAGCTTTTGGGTAAAAAAATTATCTAATTCCTCGCAAAGTGTTTTTTGCCTTAGTGCTTATTCTTCTGAATTAGTACTTATACATATCGTCAGATAGTATGCGTTATCCACAATAGTAAAAACCTTAAGTATAGATAAAAAATAAATACCATTATAAATAATTAAAATCTAGTTAATTTTTTAAATAATTTTATACAACAGTATTTATACAACTCCTATACAATTGTATGTCTTAGAGTTTAAAAACACAGCAGAGAAGAATTAAAAGTTTCTTTTCTAGAAATTTCTACATAAAAGTATTTAAATTATTTCAAAGCTGTAAAATTTATTTCAATGGTTTGATTCCGATCTTCACTCATAATCATTTACAAAAAGTAATTAAATAAATTAAATTAATAGCAATTAATAAGGGCAATTGATTAAATAAATAGGACATTGTTTATACTTAATTAAAAAGGGCATTGTTTATACTTACATTTAAAAGCGATATCAATCTAAGATAGAAGTGAAGGAATGGTATTCGTGGTATGTGAAAAAAAGACATTACTCTGGGAATTTTTTTTATTTTTGTTTTAATGGTGATATTCTGCAAATTATTAAATATGTCTGGAACTATTGCACAAATTTTAGAAATTACTAAATTTTCGAGTATAATTAAGATAGTTCCAGGCTTTAATTTGGGTAAATAAGGTTCCATCAATTTTTATTAAAAATGCAAAAATGTTTTCTATATATACAAATTAATCCTGTGGATCTTCATTTTCGACAAAATGAATGCATTCACAAACCAATTCCTGACAAATATTGCAATACAAGATTTATATATATTTTTATTGACAAGTCTTTTTAAATAGGTGAATATCATATCGTATAAGCGGTTGAAAGTTCTATTGTGTTAAAGTTTATGTCAATGAAAAAAGAATTATCTCTTTATTAGTTCAAAACAGAAGTTGAACTCATTTTCGTCGGCAAATAGTAAATATATAGTCCAATCAAAATATCGAAATACAAGGAAAAAAATATATATAATCAATTTTATTGTTTTAAGTTGTTGAATTGGTAGGTAAACGTTTTTGTTATCGGATATGAAATGGGAAGAGAGATGAAAGAAAGATGAAACATTGATTTTTTTCACTTTTAAATTACTAGCTATTAACCCTAATGAAAAATCTAATTAAAAGTTATAGGTATTAAAAATACCTACAAAATAGGCCGTCGAATATCAAAAAACTTGAAGAAAATAAGGAAAAAAATTTAAAAAATATACATTAAAAATACTTTAAATTTCTTTAAAAAATTCAGCAAAATTTTTTTAAAAAACACACAACTTTTGGACAATAGAAAATGCCTGGAAAAAATTTGGAACTATATTCACATTATTTTTTTGAAAACTTTTTTAAAAAGTAAAAAAGTGGTCGAAGCATTTTTTTTCACTTTTTCTATCTGCTCGAATTTGCGAATTGAAATGAAAGGCAATTCAAATTCTAGTCCAGAATATCGTAGCATGATAATATGTTATATTTGCTTCGTCTGTTTTGTCTTTATTTGATTTGATTGTATCAGCTATTGAATTGCATCCGTGGTGATTTATATATGATGAAAGAATGCCAGCCAAAAAGCATTATGTTAAAATAGCATCACATATTTTTAAATATGTTAAATTGGTAGTAATGACTCGTAAAATGAAAAATATAAAATTTCTTTTAGCTGAATAGCAAGAAATTTATTGAAATATTCAAAGTGAACATTAACACTTATTACTTTTGCAGGCAGTTATATAAAGGAAAAGAATTGTCACGAAAATGTGTTTCAAATTAATTTTTAAAATAAAAAAGGAACTGCACGGAAATAAAATTGATATCACTAAAAATTTACCATTTTGAATTTTAACGGTGTGCGATACTTACAGAGTATCGTATAGCGGAAAAAAAAATTTCGAATAAATTTTAATTAACTAAAAATATAATTAAATTTTTGAAAAAAAAAACTTTCATTTAGAGCTTCTTTTACCTAAGAAGTAAGTTAGAATCAGATTTAATAACTTTTTAAGTCCATTATTGTGGAGCATTTTGAACAATTTTTGCTTGAGTTTGATACATCACTCAATTTATAAATAGTATGGCAGCTTGCAAAATTATTGTGTTAAATGAATTGAACGCAAAACAAAGAGACATACTTTTATTGCATGCCAAAATAAATACCCTACAATTGCTGAATACTGAAGACTGCCACTAATCCCATTCTTCCTAAAATTCAGTGTTTTCGGTAGAATGAACGAGGAACATTGAAGGAAAAAGTCACTGCATATGAATTTTACTGACTTTGCTTGGTGTAAGTAATAATAAAGGTGAATTTAATTTGCTACATAATAATTGTAGAAGAAAATAAATATAGAATGCAACTTTTGTTATCAAAAAGCTAGAATTAACTAAATAATAAATTACAAATATTATTCTTAACTTTCATTTTGAATGTTCAGATAGATTCTGGATTTTCCATTAATTTTGTTCTTGAATTTAAAACTTGTAGGTGGGATCCCTTGTCTGCAAAGTCATACTTTCTTATTCTTTTCTGTAAGAAATGATTTTAGGGCACTTGAAGCGTATTTTATTTTAATCTTTTTCTTTGGAATTTGGGAATTTCCTTGATATCAGCGGGTGATATCTTTTACTAAGAAGCACCCTCCAGTTTTTTTCAAAGAATCCTCCTCAGTGAAACATTAAACTTGACAATTGCTTTCAGAAGCCTGTTTTCAAATTCTTAATATCGCCATTATAATGCATTTAAATTGATTTGCTACAAACGTAATTGAACCTTTCTGTAGCTTTCGTTTCATTTTTGATGCGTTCAGAAATGGAAAACCGTAACTCGATCGCGGTTTGAAATCTCTGTTTTTCATTTTATGTTTACAATGAGTAGATATTCAACTAAAATAAAACAATAGACTTTGATCAGTGGATGAAATTAAAAAAAATCATTGTAATTCATAATAATTATGTTAGTTCAAAAATGACAAATGTCATGAAACCTTGATTTTGAAGGCTTCTCAATTTTGCGCCTCAACACAGCTTACAGTTTCATTCGCGAATCAAATTTAAATATGGGATAAAAGGAGTATTATTTTGTAGTATAAACATACATTTTGTTTTTAATACTCGTTTTTTTAATGACCTTTTACTTATCTGGAACTTTTACTAATCTGGTTGCCTTCTAGTCTGACATCAACCTGATTATTAAGAATGTCTACTGTAAGATTAAAGATAATTTGATATTAATTATTTAAAATTGGAAAGGCCGATTGAAAATGATATCAAATAACGTTCCCCCCCCCCTCTAAATGCGATTATTCCTATTATTTTTTTGCAACTAATCATTGCAGCAAAAAACGGGAACAACGATATTTGAAAATGCAACAATGTTTTCTTATTAAAGATTCTGAGCTTTATAGATCATAGTCAAGCAAAGACCGTCCCTTAGCAACACTTTCTAACTCCTCGAAAATCGAATTTAGACTTGCAGACTCATCCATTAGATAGCGACAGAACAATATCTAATGAAATTTAATTGAAGAGAAATAATATTCTTAAAAATACAGAGATTTAACTATTTAAAGTAATTTTACAATCAGATTTACATCAATTATTCACTGTCGTTGTGATACTTTACATGTTTTTTCCTAAATATCACTAGGAGTCTAAGAATTTAGGAAGAATGTTCTTAAGAACAGCCAGAAAAAGATGCGTTTTCGCAAGAAAAAATATAATAATACTGAATTTACTGACGAGTATTATAAAGTTCTGAGTATTTTCCGCTATGATAATTGATTTTAAAAATAAGTTGTAAATAAAAAAAATAAATCGCTGAAGACTAAATTAAGTTTTATAATAAGTCTTTATTTTAAATTAAACTTGGACAGCAAAGTCAAAGTTAGTATGTGCCGTTGATTCAGTGAAAACTTAAGAACACCACATCATAATTAAATGAAATTCAGTAGTGAAGGAGACCGTAATAAGTTCATGAGCTGGACACGATAACAAGTGATTTAATTTATTTTATAATATCCAGAATGTCACCATTTTTACCGATTCTAGCCGTAAATGGTTTTCAAGTAGCCCCACACTACTTGAAAATAAAAATTCTCACTGTGAAGTCACTTCCTTATTTTTTGAAGTCACTTCTTTATACGTGTTGTATGTCTAATTTATTATAAGGATCTTGAAAATTCCGACAAAGTCTTGTGAATCAGCATATTTATTATTTCTTTCTATACATGATTACATTTAACAATTCGCTTTCCATATTCATTGTTCCTTTATATTTTATTGTTGTTAATCCTATACCAAAATTCAAAGACTTATGCCTCAGGTTGGTATAACCAACCAGGCTACCTTCATCATCTTGCTCCAAGTGATTTTTATTTACTCCTTCTTGGCATTAAAATGCTTTTTTATTATTTTATATGAATTGTTGTGATACGCTAATTCTTAAATGTCTTATTGTAAAGTACATAAGCTTACAAATAATCTCATTTACGGCAGATAGTTCAGAAAAAAGAAAGGAAGTAAAATGCTATACGAATGTTAAAAGCAAATGAGACAACAGCTTAGGCATGAAAAAGTTTTGACTAAGAAAATGAAACTTGATTTCTCTTAAAGTATTGAGAAGCCCGACAATCATAACGTCAGCTTAAAATTCCATATAAGATTCAGTACATTGTTTTTCATTTATGAGATCTTTGTTGATTCTCCTTCAGAAAACTAAGATAGAGTAGTGCAAATGCTACATATGGTAGCAGGTGGGATTTTCAGGTTTAGAAAGAGGGGAATTTGTGTCAAATATTTGATAATAAAAGCACCAATTTTTTTGTTATAATAATGTGTTATGAGTAAAAGTTTTAAACATAATAAATCTTTATTTACAATTCAAAAAAGTATTTAACAAGCTTTAATTAATTGATGCACAGTTTATTATTCCCTAAAAAGGAAAGTAGAAAGTTAAACTTGATTATATTAAAGTAAAAACTTCTTTATTTTGGTACAATGCAAAGAAAAGTCTATGCTAAAGTACATTCAAATAAAATCAGTTTACCTAAAAACTGAATTAATTAAAAATGATCTGCATTAATTCAGCTGCACTGTCTCCCCTATAGCCTTTAATTTTACATGAAAAGAAAGGAAAGGAATTTAATATTCGTTTGAGAGCCATATCCTTATAAAAAGAGATTTCGCTGAAAAGAGATATTTTCTTTTTTAAAAAAAAATGTCTTTTCAGGCTTTAAATCAATGAAAAGGCTTCGAAAAAACCCGCTGACAGGAGGCAAAAAATAAAATAACATTAAATTTTAAAAAAAAGTAAGGGAAGAAAAGATAATGTTTTTTAGTCGAGGAAAAATTGCTCAATAATTGATAATAATAGGAGGTCACATAAATATTTCCAGCCTGTTTTAGGTATGCTGGAAAAAATTTAGAAATTTTTTTAAATGTGCTCGGATTTTAAACTTTAATCAGTTAACTGTTTCGACCTCTTCAGAAGATTCTTGTCTAAATTGTCATAAACATATAGATATTATATAAATATAATAAATAATTAATTATAAATATAATAATTGTCATTGAATAAACTCATCATAATGCAAAATTTTGCACTATTTCCATGACGAGTATACTCGTCGAAAACAACAACTGTTTAGTTACTAAAAGACACATGTTCCCTTTTCTGATTAAAAAAACCAATAGAATAACGGATTCCAATAACTGATAATCCAATAGAATAACGGATTCGAAAGATTCCTATTTCTGTTTCGTAGGAAACAAGTAGATAAAAATTTTAAAATATGTTTTATCATCAATCGGAGCTAACTAGTCCGTTTAAGGCAGTAATTTATACAATTTCTGCAATCATTTTTACCACTAGAATTGGCATGTACGAAAACATTAAAAAATTTTTGAATCAATAATATTTTTTTAAAAAAGTTATATATTATTCATATATTTAAATAGTTTAACTGATAGCAAAAAAGATAATCAATAGCAAGCGTATCATCACAGAAAAACATTCAAGCAGAAGAAAGAAAAGAGGTTTTATTTACAAGATATATCTCGCTATTATATGCAAAAATTTTATGGATCATTTGGTTTCCTTTACTTTTTAACTGATAGACAGCGAATTACCTGAACCATGACATTTGATGTTTGTTTTTCAATATTGTTAAAATATTTAATAAAAATTATTATTACGTTGTAATAAGTAATTATACTGCACTTGGCGGTGAAATGATGTCAAAAAAGGAAAAGGATAACTTTAATGAACACCAAATTAGCAAAAAACGACTTCAAAACACTATTATTTGTTAATTTTGATTTCAGATACATCGTTTGTGCAACAATAACGAATAGCTTGCCGGTTTGTTTACCGTTTTCGAGTAACGGAAATTTTTCGTCTTTAGGCTAGCAATTGTTTGCATATCTCATTAATATACATATTAACCCTACACTGTTTCTTTAAATAGTAATGAAGTATCCAGGAATATCAGATGAAGAAAAACCGAGAAAGAAAGATAGAGCGAGAATCTGCAAATTTGAAAAGAAAAGTTGATCATGAATCTGCTACGTTGACGTCAAAACGTGAAAAATTGAATCAATACATAGATATTGGAGATATGAGCGAAGAATATTCTCATTGTGGGACTTTTAAGCTTTTAATGGTATATAATTTCGTAAACGCCTTCTACAACTATATTTCTGTATATAATTACAGAAGTTAATCTCATAATATTGGAATTATTTATGGATAAGTTTTAAAAATATTGTTTTCTACTCAATTTTCGTGTATAATTAGATAATATAGAATCTTCTTTTTTTGTTCTCTTTCCATTTTCCTGTACATCTCCTGAACGTATCATTGTAGTATATAGAGGGAAATGGCAAAACCTCGAGGGCTATGGCAGCTCTTCTCTCGACTTTCATGTGTAATGACGCAGTATCGCGTATTTTGTACTTCGTAATGTATGAATGATTTAGTAATGAATGAAAAAAAAACTGAGTATCTAGTTAGAGAGCCTTCTTTTCCATCGATTGAATCCATTCTTTAGTACAGATATATAATCTTGGCCACTAGATCTTATATTAAATTTTATTCGTCTAATTTGCTTTCACGCGCAATAATATGCGGATGTAAAGATATGTAGCTAGATGATCACTCCGTTAATAAACTTAATCCAAAATTAAATCTCATCTAAAATTTTAATGCTAGAAAGTATGTACCGAATTTTATTACTCTAGTTTAATCCGTTTTTGAATTATCGTACTCAAACAGATAGAGCTATAATCGTTAAATTTAATCTCAAGATTTTGAGGAATCTTCACGTTTCAGACCACCCTAAATCCAAAAAGGTTATTTTTGAAATTATGTTCGCCTATTTTTAAATATGATAATTCAAAACTTCTTTGAGCCAAATGGTTGAAATTTAGTATACGGATTTATCACCACATTTGTAGATTTCTAGCAAATTTGAACGAAGTCCATTGGGAAGAATGTCTGTTCGGCTGTCTGAATATAATTTAATAGGATAATTACAAAACAAAGGAAGAATATTAAAATTTGGTTACAAATTTATCATCTAAAATGAAGTGTTGTATATTTGGAAGCAAATATGTCAAAAGGCTGACCGTCTGTTGGTCTGTACCTTTACAAGTATATATGCGCGATACTCAAAAATGCAGTAACTGAAATGCATGAAAATTGGTAAGTGACTTTGCGATTACAGTTGTATAGTTCTTTATCGAATTTTGGTTTTAAGCAGTCAGAAAAAAAGGCGTTCAAAACGCGCATTGAATATTCTGGTACTTTTTTACTAACATCTCAATGATGAAATGTTAAAAAGAAAATCTGTAAAGATTGTATACTAATAGATTCTTTTTTTACTCTTGTTAGCCGGTGACACGCGGTTAATATTACATAAATAAAATTATTAGTGAGTATGTGAGGAAGTTGACCCCCCCCCCATTGGTTTCATTTATCATGTTCTCAGACAGATGTAATTTCAAAAAAGGGTTTGAACTTAGGGAGGTTTGAAATAA
The DNA here is from genome assembly GCA_026543865.1 of Argiope aurantia. Classification (NCBI taxonomy): domain Eukaryota; kingdom Metazoa; phylum Arthropoda; class Arachnida; order Araneae; family Araneidae; genus Argiope; species Argiope aurantia. The sequence continues at coordinate 492,430 of JAPMOR010031545.1, read as the reverse complement.
GAAGATTTGTCTCAAAAGTTCAATAAAAAAATTTTCACGATTACAACACGATCTCTTTGTATTTTTTATCTACGAGAAATTGAAAATCAAGCCTTCTTCATCTCAGTCATAACATTCATAATCTCAATCTTCAATATAAACAATCTGAAAATCAACAATAATTATTTTTCATGGAAAACTAAATTATTAGATCTCATTTGACTTTTGACGTGGCAAACAACACAGTTCTGTTGACCCAATACATATTCAGCAAAAGGCACTGTCAGGAAGGGGACAGGGGATCTCAATTGAGAAATGAAAAACGGCTCGACCACATCCCTCGGCTGACGTCTCGACAGAATCGTCTGACACTTCCCATCTCCTCCCCCCGCGCCGAAAGGGCAACTTAATTTGTTACCCGGGATTTTGCCCCAGTTGCAGGGAAGACTGAAATTTATTTACCGGCGGCTCACTTAACAAAATCAATGCCTCTCATTTCATTAGGTGGCTTGCCTCTCTCTTGCTTCCCTCATCCATCTCCGCGGGAGAGATAAGGGATCGTCTTCAAATTAAATTACTCACGCCCTTTGATCCGCTTTTTTTCTCCCCGAATCTTTGCGGAACATTGAACAATTTGATTACTATCCCGGATATACAGAGTTTTTTTAAGTTTTACGTAAATGGAGACAAAAAAACATAAATATAATACTGATAAAAATTCTTATTTAATCATTTGTTGTTAGAAAATAAGGTGTATTATAATGTATTAGTGACGAGGCTTTTCATATTTCTTTAAACTTCTCCCTCCTCCCCCCCCCCGTTCTTATCATCTTGCTTTCTTTTTTTTGTTCTTCGTCAAATGATAAAAATAATTATTTTTAATATGGTATTAATATGAATACACGAGAATTAATTTATATATTTTATTCTACAGGAATGTTTTCAATACTTTCGTTTTTCTTAAAAGCTTATATGTCAAAATACCTAGTTTGAAATTTACGAACACACAATTATTCATTTGATATATTCATTTTTAGAATATGTACACAGCGCATTTAGATCTTCCGTTTCTCTCGAATTATATTCTTAATAAAATTAGGATTTGAAAACATTGAAAGCAATTATTCAACTAACTTAAACAACAACAACAACAAAAAACCCTTTTTGAAGAAGTTTTAATGACATTTAATAGAAAATATTGTAACCAAAAGTTAGATCTTCTGTTTTGTTGACATGCAAAATACTTTTATTTTCGATCTGAATTGGGTATATCTATGTGACAAGACTAATTATGGATCCATGGTTTAAAAAAAACTCCTTTCTTAACTAAGATATCAAGGATTATTAATGCAAAGAGTAGTTAGATACTATTAAAAAACACTCTTCCTTCAATGACATAACATATAAGAGTAAAAATTGCTCTGGCATAAATCCCTTTGTCCCCTTTTCTCAAAAAGTTTAAGATTATAACCATTTTATGAACTCAAATTTGTCCTGTGTCGAAAAAGATTATTCAATTCCTTGTATAATTTATTCGTCATTTTAAGTATTTAATTACAACTCTACAAGAAAGTTTTAAGAAATCGTCACTTAATTCGTGCACGTAACGCCTAGGTTAACAATTTTATCCATTGTTGAAAGATTTTCACACTATGCATAATTATGCGTCACAGATTACTAAATTATTAGTTATGATTTTAATTTTATTCTTTATACAATATGGATAGAGAAAATATAATCATTGTAAAAACATTTGACAAATTACCAAATATTTAATAAACTCGAAATCTCGAATCTAAATCTGAAATTTTGATCAGGTTATGAATATGCGTTTAGATAATCATAAATCTAGAGAAGCAAATGAAATTATGTAAATGTTCTTGTCTATCTGTCTACATATGTGAGTTCTCATTTAGTTAAATGCGCAGTGAGATAAATAGATGAAATTTGAAGTGTTAGTCTTACAGTATATATATATATATACAATCTGCACAAATTCTACAAAAAGATTACCTTATTTAAATGCATCGTCAGTTTTCTTCATATAATATAGGACTTGAAAGAAAGTAAATTTTGCTCTATTGAAATGGAAATAAACGTGACAAAAATTAATTAAATGAGAAAAATAGTCTTAATTTCATTGCAATAATAGAAAGTTTTGTTATAAACTACATTTAAAACTTTAACTAAAGATTGAGAGAATTAGAACAGAAATGAGGCTGTGAAACCAGTATCAATAAAACGCCAATTATTCAGATTAAAAATGGGCATAAAAGTTGTTTTAATAGAATAATAATTTTGGAAATTATTAATTAATCAAACTTAGAACATTAAAAAAATTCGAAAAAGTTGTCCTATTTCCATATTTTTTTTTCGCACATTTAAAATGTCATTTGAAACCTATGGTAAAAAATGTCATTTAGAACTCATAAAACAAAATATTTCCTGTTGAAATGGATAAAAATCTTATAAAAATATAGTGTGTATATAAAAATTATATAAAAGTATATAAAATTCTTACTAAAGTATAAAAAAAGTGCTAATTCATATTTTGACTTCATTGACTTTCGCTCAATGGATTTCGTTCAAAGTTGGAAGAAATCTACAAATTTGCCTTAAGTCAGTAACCCAATTTCATCTTTCTTATTCAAAGCGTTTTTCAGCTATCCTGTTCACAGATGGACAGACATAATTCCCAAAAATGTACATTTCGGCCTCGAGTTCAAGTTATGACGATTCCACTATTTCTCTTTATATATTTCGTATACGAGGAAAGTAAAAATGTATATAATATTTTCATTCAACGCAAATATTAAAACAATCCCCAGAAACTGGGCATTGTTTCGTTACTTTCATAGCATTCTGAAGAAAACCAAATGCAGAAATGTACTTAAAAGATTTGGTCACTGCGCTTTAAAGCGATACAGTTTTTATTTATAGAGAAGACACATTCTAAATTTTATTTCTGTAGATCATTACGTGTTTGAATTGTCCCTCATTTATGCATAGACAAATAACAAGCATAATTCCAAAAATGGGTTTGGGGACTCAAGGAATTCAACATGTAATTGTTCAATTTTTCGAAGATTATAATACTTTCTTTTTGTGCATAATTTGAATAATTAAAAATAACTCATCGATATATATAAAATAATTGACAAAATAGAAGAAGTAGTTCTGACTACTATACCAAATTTTATATCATATAAAATAATAAGGCTTATATATATACATATATATATATATATATATATATATATATATATATATATATTAGTGAGAGAGAGAGAGAGAGAAAGAGAGAGAGAGAAATCTTGAAAATATTGCTTTAATAGTTTTTCTATGAGAGAGAATAGCTTCGACTGAGTTCTTCAGTTCTGTTATCTGTTCCACCTCACCAATTTTTACTTCACGTTTAAATGCGTCTTCAATTATAACCCACCAAAACTTTCCTCTGTTTTCGAGAAGCAAAATCCTGAAAAAAGCCTCCAAACCAATGACGATCTCGAAAATTGATTTCGCCATCTGGAATTCATAGGTAATAAATGAGAAAGCTCTATCCTATCTGTACGAGTAAAATCTGTATGAGAAGATGTAATTCAGCAAAATTGACTGATATGACAAAATCAATTATATTATTACGTTTAGAGAACAGCTGGTCGTTGAAAGCAGATGACAATGACGAAAGAAAACCCATGTTGTTAATTGAAAGAGGCGAATGCTTGTACAGTATTTTTATTCAGGCCGATTCAGCCTTTTCCTTAATATACAGACGCAATCATTTTTAATATATGTCATATTATGAGTGACATTCTTATGCAAAAGAATAAGAAAAGGCAGAGGGGAAAATATTTCTGCCTTTTAATACTAACCCAATCGCCTACGCTATAACTGAAACCTACTTTATTGTTTTTCATATAGAGCAATGATCGGATATATCGTTCATGAATGACGCAACTTGTAGTTCTACACCTCTTAGGATATACCAAAAGTTCTATAATCAGACAATTTTCATTTAAAATAAACGTTTAATTGGCCGCCTTTCGCAACCACCTGTTTATTCACAATCTAGATATTTAAAATAGTTGACAAAACCAAAACCATCAATGAATCTATTTTGCCAGATTTTATTTCATATTAATGCTACCAATAGGCACATGAAAGAAATACGAATTTCATTTCAAATTAGTGATGCCATTCTTTCATCCACTGTTCATTACCGGTATAAATTGGAAAAGAATAACTTCTTTGCTCATTTTCTGATTGGAAATATTTTAGTTAATAATATTAATTTATTCATGCCAACAAACCCTGATTAACGTCATTATATGACAAAAAAAGTATAATAAAAATTACAGTATTATAAGTAAAAGTTATGTAATAATGATAGAGCCTTTTGATTTGTTAGCTATATTTCAAACTGACGAAAACATTATCATTCGTGAAAATTGTCGAAATTCTTTCTGTTATTGAGACCGACAAGATTTTTCAAAGAAATAGAAAGAAAGAGGATAGACAACCATTGATGACCAATCGGGGAGTCATGAGAATTCATATAAAACGAAATTTTTTGAAATTGGTTATGCGGTTGGGGCTGGCGAACTCTGTATCAAAATTTCTCTATAAAGAATGTATTTTGAAAAGTTCCTTTTCGATTTCTCTTGAAGGTCGGGATTGGTTCAAGGTAGTCGATGATATCCTACCTAGAGGCCATGTAGAACAAAAATTGATGAAATCGGACCAGTGGATGATGCTGAGCAACTGGTAAGTAGTTTTCCTTATCATTTTAGGTTTTAAATATATAGGTAATGAGTGTAATGTCTAAAACTTAATGCTCTTTTGATATCTCAAAAACTTTTAAAAGATTATTCAAGACTCGGGTAATGATACTCAACACAGCTTTCTTCATGCTGTGAACATGAATTCCTTTTGACTATAGTCTGTTTTAGATTATTATCTTAAACGGTAGCCATTAGAGGATTAATATGTCAAACAATTTTCCTGTGAATAGAATTTATCAGCAGTAAAAACACTCCTAAATTATGAAACTGTTTTGATATACATCTTCAGAATTTTCTTTGATATAATTATTCCCCAAAATATTAATATTATTTCCGAAATATATTACACCTAATTTAAAATGATGATGGTTGGCCTGCTGTAGGAAAACCTATCATATGTATGATTAAAAATTGTGTAAAACTCCTTTACTACAGTGCAAATCATTGGACCTGGAAGTATTCGATTTGGCAGATGGTTATTCCTTGGATCAAAGTAGAGAAAGGGTTTTCCCAAATCTTAATTTTAATTTAAAAATCAATGGAGATTTTAACGTTTACAAAGAATATTACTGCACAAAAAACATTTTGAACAATTTTAAAATTCAAAAACAAGCTTTTCAATGATTTCATTTCCTTAAATTTTTTTTTAATTTTTGATAAATTTAAAAAAATGCCATTAATTATAATTTTAATATTAACATTCGTTACTGTAATTTATTTCCCCCACTTACGTTGAAAAGATATGAAATTCATTTTTTGTGTGCATATTATCGCTGCTATAAAATAAATTTTTGTGCATAAAATAGCAATCTAAACGCTGCCACACTGAAATGTTTCTTACTAGAGATTCAAATCTCCTTAGAAACTTTTTCCTTCGGCTGATTTATAAATCTTGAATAAACATCTCATAACCCGGCTAGAAACGCATTTTTGCATTATTTCTTTTCTATATAGAACTAAATTACTTTAATTCACTTTATTTTGTCTTATCGGTATTCTTTTCTCAAATGACTCATTAAAAAATAAGTCATTCAGTTTCTTATGAAAAACATTTAACAATTTGTGAATCAAACAGTAAAAAAAAACCCTGATTATTTCCTTAGTGAAGAAAGAAAATTATGATGAATGAAAAATTCATTTCATAAGTTATAAATGAAAACAAAACTAGTCTTTCTCATTTAAAATTTGAATTTAAAAGAAAGACGCATTAAATAAAATCCAAATTCATTTCAGCCTACGTTGACCATTTAACAGCAAAGCAATTCAGTTATCATTGTTTCATAACTGAAATTTAGAGAACGATCATATTCTAAAACTGAGAAATTTTCTGGTCGTATTAAAAAACAATAAACAGTAATTCTAAACTTTGATCTCATATTTAACCAATAAAAGAAGGTAGACTTCTATGATTACAAAACAACAGTTATGACAAAATTTAACTTTCAGATAACTTTCCCCTATCCGTTAGATGGAATTTTTGATATTCAAATAAAAAAAGTTAACACTCTTTTTCTCCATTGCTTCACATTACTATATTAAGTACTTGTCCTAACTCCTTTATGAGTTTATAGATCGTAATGCAAAAGAGTAGATCTTAAAATATACTATATTATTTACCTCAATCTGCCTTAAAATATAAATGCAGAAAAATTTTGATAACAGTGACAGTTTTGTGCAGTCGACTACCCTTCTACCACTGAACTGCGCGATATCTACAGGTGATAATACCGATAAAATGAAGATTGAAGTGCTACGGAGTTTCCATAAAAGCTTTAATTTCATATGAGTAGAACTGGACTTTGATTTCGGATAATTTCTCAAAACTTATAAAGAATGAATGAATTTAATTTAGGCACGAAAATCAAAGTACATATTGCTCTTGATTTGGAATATTAATGCATACAGGGTTATTTAGAAGGAAAAGATCAGATTTAAAATATCTATTTCTGCTAAATGACAGTTGATACAAGCATATACGGTAGGTCACTGAAAAGAGAATAGTATATATATATATATATATATATATATATATATATATATATATATATATATATATATATATATATTGTAGCATGTATTTTGTTGTATGTTAAACAGCATTTTTTTTCTTTATAAATGCTTTGTGTACGTTTCAAGTGTGTTTTCACATTTTATTGTAGAATAATCTGTTGGATTTCTCATCGTATACCGATTGGACAGAAATTTCCTTAACAGTTTTATTTACAAGTCAAATAAATTTAGTATAGAAAATAGAATAGCATTAAAAGAGCACCAGAGGAAGTCTCCCCGCTACATTAGTATACTTTAGTGTTTACACAATATGGTTTTTCTATTTAGCTTTGCAGTATAGAGAAGAGAATTGGGGGTCCCTTACGGATTTCTTCAAATTGACAGATTTAGTTTAAAATTCAATACAGACCAACAGTTTTGGCATAAATACTAAATTTCAAATTTTATGTATCTTTCACGTCATGTTTTTAGTTATGTTCTCATATATAGGCGGGCCACGTTGGCCTGGTGGTAAGGTCTCGACTTCGGAACCGGAGGGTTTCAGGTTCGAGACCCGATTCCACCGAAGAACCGTCGTGTAAGGGGGTCTGTTGCACGTTAAATCCGTCCTGACCAAACGTCCTCCCGCTGGTGTGGTGTGGTGTGGAGAGGGGGGGTGCCAGCTCAGGTGTCGTCCTCTTCATCTGACCGCGGTTCAAAATTACGAGGTCTGTCCCAAAATCGCCCAAGTGTTGCTTCAAACGGGACGTTAATATAACTAAACTGAACTAAACTCATAATTAGGCATAAGCAAATAGATGATCAATCCTTTATCGAATTTTGTCCAAATTTAGACATAGATCTACAGACTGAACGTAAAGACCATACAATAAAATCTGCATATCTAGCATGTGCGTTCACTTGTGCACAGATAGATAGAAAGTCAATATGTAAAAAACTGATTCAAATTTTTGTTCAAATCTTGACTTACAGTAAAAGAAATCATATACTAAATCTCACCTTTCTAGCTCATTAAGGTTTTAAATTATCGCATACTCACGAACAGACATACTGACAGATTGCAATTCATTGGAATCAGTAATATATATATATATAACTTAGATGTTAAGAGCATATACCAAATACCATCCATCTAGCTGTTGCATTTTTGTGATCAAAGTCAGACAAACCTAATTCTAAAATTGTGTTTTTATGGCTTTCTAAATTAAAATTACAGAGTTCGTCCTTGTCTTAAATCGGATTTTTGGAATTAGCTTTGTTCTTTTGTATTTCGCAAGCTCGAAAGTTTATAATATTCTTTTTATTTGCGAATATTAATTCGAAAGGATCGAACTATCAGAATTGAATTATTTAATTTATTAATTATTTAATTATTTATTTAATTTATAATCTTTTACTACCTTCCATTTTAATGATCACTCATTCCTTTAGAATTTCAAATGATCTCTTTTGCTTCACAACATTTTACACCTGAGCCAAGGCGAGCCAATACATGACATTCAGTATTGCGTTTGGCATGTGATTATGGCGTCTTCATTTATTCAACAGGAAATGATAACTCACCACTTACAATAAATTTGAGTTTTCTATACTTTATAATAAGTGCAAGTAGATCACAACGCTCAAGAGTGTGTGCTCGTTTCAAGAATGAAAACTTGATGAAGGGATGATTTAATAATGCATCTGAATTAAATATAATAACTTTCGTACACTTTTTAATAGTGTCCTTGTAATAATTAAGTATAAATAAATTTGAATTATGTTACTAATTTTATTAAATTTCATTATTGTTTCTGTTTGTGAACTTATGCACACCGTAAACTCATCTTCACCATTTGCAGCTCATTACTCTTCCTGGAACAAATTCTTTGATGTACAGTACTGTGAAAATGTAGCTAGGAATCTACTTAGTTTACAAAATTTAAAACGATATAGTATGAATTGTTTTCCAGTGAGAAAAAAATGACGATGTAGGAACTAAAAGTAGTATGATCTTCAATTCAATATAGTGTAAAGGAAATGGGTTTTTATAGTATCTGATGAAATTCCATTTTATTCCATTGAATATTCTTAAATTTGCAATAATTTTAATTACTCCTCATTATTTTCTTTGTGGGAAACTGCAAAAAAAATTAATATACGTATATGAAATTTATAAAATTCTAGAAAATCTTACCTATTAATGGAAGTAATCTAAAAACACTCTCCTAAAATTTGACAAGTATTTCATAAATCCAACATTTTAATTATTTGTTATGGAAAAACTTTTGGGAAATAAATACTAATGTTTCTTTATAATATTAACGATATAAATCTTTGTTAAGATTGCATCAATATTTCATGAATACCATTAATTCTTCAAAAAAAATCTTTTTCAATATGATCTTGACATTATTAATCATCTTAAGTGATTATTTGATTTGTTTTTCAAAAAAATTAAGGAATAGTTGCAATAAATAGTAGGTAAATGGAATGCACTTTTTACTTTATCAAGTTACCTAACATGCTCGGGTTGTCAGAAATGGAAAAAAATTACTTGGTAATTTTATTTCCAAGATTCAAAATTGAATATTAAGGGCTATACAGAGTTAGTTTTATTTCTAAAAAAGAGATCCTTGGAAAGTAAATCAAGTATATATTGAATTTATTTTAAGTAGACTTTGTATTGCAATATTTTTTAACAATAAAAAATAACACGTCATTGTTTGATTTCCTTATTTTCTCAAATTTTTTGCTGTATAGAAATTTTAACGGGTTGTCTCTAAAGCAATTTTGTGCTCTGCATTATTACAATATTTTACTGGATTTTTTTTCATGTCGCTGGAAATTTCGTTTCAACAATCTATTTCAATCTTTTCAATTTTTGGACAAGAGATATATCAAGTCTGAGATATATGCTGAGTGACATTAAAATGCTATCAAAACTATTCAATATGCACGTTTTTTTAAAAAGATAATTTATATTGCGCTTTTATTTAAGTTGCAAATAATTTTGAAAAATATCCAAATTTATCGACGATTTAATTTTGATATTAAATTCAGTTTATTCACTGTTGTGACAGAATAAAGTTAATCTTCCAGCACTTTTTGTTCAACTCCAAAGTTTATTTTATGCCACGAAGCAAAAAAGTCAAAATTTTCTCCTACTTAGATTATTATAAAAAATATTATGATAAAAAATTTTTATGTTTTTCAGCGTTGCTTTCTAAAAATTTTGGAAACGAATAGATAATTTTTTTAGGATTGAGCTAAAGCGTAAAAGGTGTATAATTTAAATTTTACTTGACATTTGGATGAAAAAACGATGTTAAAAATATAGTATTAAATTAAAGAAAATCTGAAGTATTATTATTTACATCTTCAAGAATAAGAAATTTTGTAGAAAGTAATTCAATCAAAATAATAATTAGAAAGAGAGAAAAGATAAAGAAACAAAGTGTACTTTGTAAGTAAAGGCGTAAAACTCTTTGTAAAAAACAAGTATGTGTGAAAAACATTTCTCAATTTCACACAATATAAAACTAGCTTAGATTGAATGTTTATACAAAGTAACTTATGGTTTTAGAATTATGGATAATTTTATACGGATTGCAAACTAAATACATTTGCCAAACATGAAATTTTTATTTTTGATGGTAAAAAAAAATAAACTAGCCCACTGTGTTGTAGTTAAAGGAAATTTTTTGCCAAGTTTGCTAAAACGTTTGAATTTCCTTGGATCTAAATTATTTTTTTAAATATTTCATTAAATGCTAATTTTATAATTCGTTAGAAAAGTGATCTGACAAAAGTTCAACATAAAAAATATGTAAGCAAATAAGTTTGCATTTTCACCAAATTATATGCTTTAAAATATCTTACTTTCGCATAAAAGATTCATTTCACTTTTTATCTTGAATATCCAGAAAATTAGCAACATTTTGAATAAAAAAAATTAATTTTGATTTAAAAAATGGGATAATCTTTAAAAATGGTTATGTACATATCGTATATGAAAAAAGAACTTGAAATTGTTTATAAAAACTTAAAGCAAAATTGATCATGCTTCTAAAAATATGTATCCGAATAATCTCTAAAATAAAAATAAAAAAAAGCTTAAATTTTCATATACCTGTTTAAAGAAAGAAAAGTTCTTTAATGAAATAAAAGATTTCTAATTATTATACATTTCATAATAATATTTTCAAAATCTATTACTATAATGCAATAGAATAATTAAAATTAAAAACTCCTAGCCTTTAACTTGCTTAAATAAAACAATTAAATACTAATCAAAAAATTGTATTAAAAGATGATATCAATGAAATTATATAGTTCGTATAAAAAAAGAAGGAATCGAAATATAAAAGATCTCATAGAAGAAATATGAATTGAGCCTTTGCATTCGATTTGGCAAATTTCAATATTTTTGGGGGGAAAACAACCCGGAAAAAAACCGGACATTTGCATTTTTTGTCTATTTTGGGATGATTTCAATATCGTGTTAAAAGTTTCTGATAATTTCCAATGGGATTGTAAAAATTCGACTTTATTTCAAGTAATTCAAAAAATGAATGTGTGTCGCATATGCATGCGCATATACTTTCAAACTCATTAGGTAAAGTATAACTTCCTTCATAAATAAACCATAGCTTCAAAAAAAAATATTTTATGGACTACTACATTATTTTTTTTGGATTTTTTTTCGCACTAAAAAAATTTATAATTGATCAAATTATAAAATTATTATCTTGTTTTAGAGTGAAAATAAGTTCTGGCAATCGATAAATCGAATAATATCTCATAACAATTAAAATATCTGTATAATGAGCTACACACACACACACACAAAATCGAACATTAATTTCCTATAACTTTTAAAGTTTCAAATTTGCGAAATTTCTGAATACAACATTTGATTTTAAACAAAAATGTAGAGGAATAATAAACGCACTTTTCTAAAAACGGATTTGAAAAAATAAAACATCTGAAATTCTAGCTATATCTGAACAAAACCATCCTTAAATTCGGCTTAATGCTTAGAGAAATAAAGATCAGAACTCACCTGAACGTCCGTTTATGTCCCTTGAAGAACACTCGTCATCTGTACTAGCAGGTGGGTGTTCATCAGCAGTATCTTGACCATCAGTGTTTCCCGTGTCGCTCGGGGAAGAAGGAGAATGGTTGCCGACCACCCCCATCACCGAAGAAGGGGACGGAGTCCGGCAAGGAATGCCGGATACTTCGTGATAAGTCCCTAGATGGAAGGGTCCACCGAAATCCGGCAACATTGGTCTCTCCCGCATGGCCAAAGATGGCGGTGGGAATAGATGACCCGGCATGGCGTAACTGAAGTTACTGTTCATGATAGGTCTAAAGCTAGCGGAAGATTCCATATTCATGTTTCAAGTAATCACAGAAACAGAATTATGTGAATTTGTAAATAATTCCAGCGAATTATTTTAAAGATACAGATAACTGTTATATCATTCTTATTCGTAGATTTATTTTCAGCATTGCTTTTTAAAAAAACTATAACTTCATAGATTTCTTTTGCTCTGTTTTCTGTTCTTCAAGTATATATGAAATTCGGTAAAACCTAGTCTCTTGGCAAACTGTATGAGCTTTAAAAATTCACATCATAATAAGAATTTCAAAATAACTTTGAAAGTTTTTGAATGAGTTTTTACTCTTTTGGATGAGAGAACGAATATCGTAATAATTTTCTTTTTTAAATATGTCAAATAAGAACTTCTGTTAATTTGCGATACACATCTTTTCAAAATCCTCTTTTCTTCAGAAAAATTTACGTTATCTTCAATAGTAATAAAGTATATATAATTTAATTTGATATCAGTTGTATATGTAGTCTTACCTTATCCAGATACAAGTTGCTGAACATTAATTTTCATTCCTTTCATAAAGAAAGTCGTTAGATAATAATTTCTGATTTAACATTATAGAGAATTTTAATATCAAATTTCTGCATTCAAACTGATGAAAATTCTTGAAATATATGATTCCGTTATCCTAAATAAATCTAGATGAAATAGAATCACTCTTAACATCTTTCAATGCAAATAAAACCATGATACCATCCGTTCTATAATTTTATATCGTATCAATCGTTCATGAAAATTACAATATAATTATTATAAAATCGCGAATTCCAGAGGATAGATTAATAACTATTTAACCAATCCTTACAATGGCGGTAATTCTTTAGTAGACTAAAAAAAAAGAAAAGAAAAGAAACTTTTCTCACCTATGAAATCCAAATATATTGCTAATGGCCTAAATTATTTGCTGTGCAGAGTTTAATTTCTTGTTATCGAATGAAAACAAAAATCAAGTTCTAGATTGTAGATCTTCTTAAGAAGTAAAATAGCTCTTTTTAATTATTATTCAACTGAAAATTATGGCACACCATAAATCTTGAAATGTAGAGTACATAATATATATTAATATGTAGCACAATATTTTAAAATCGAAGTATTTTGAAACAAACTGTTAACTTCTTACAAGTCCTTCTTAGAGCACAGATAAGGTTCTCTTCATCTCACAGAGCATCATTCAAAAGTATCGACTTACTGTCATTGGTAATCAAAACGTGCAATACAGAATAATTAAAATCGATATAACCTTGTTTGACCTCTACAGTCAAAGAACTGGAAGAATCATATCCCCTCGTTAACTTCACTGCTTGCCTCCATGCAACATCAGAAGCAGAACTGCGGAAGTTCGGACAGGGGTTCTCGGGAATGGGTGGGGATGTAGGTTACTCTAGACACGCCCTCTCTTCAACCATTGGTCGCTGAGTAAGGCTTACCCGATCCGGGTACTATCTGGATGGATTTCGGGGAAAAGTGTAAGATGTTGCGGAGTCGTGGATTCAGTGCTCTTTTATCTGCACTTAAAAGTAATAATATTGATTTTCTTAAAGGGATAATCAGTTCAATGCGAGATGGTAATGATTTAATTTCTTTTGAAAGGAAAACTAGAACTTTCAAGTTATATCTTGTAATATAGATAAAACTGTTTCCTATAACACAAAAGGCAACTTGAAATCTTAATTTTCCCTATATACCGAACTTACAAAGATCAAAAATCTCTTTATATCGAACTTTTTAAAGGGATCTTGGATTTTTCAAAGGAAAACAATATCTGTGTATTAAATAATATTTCCAGATATAGAATAAAAATTTTGACATAAATGTGTGTGCTTATTACACTCAAAGAACGACCATTAATTTATTTCATTAGAAAAAAAAATTGCATTAGAAGGAAAAAAAGATGCTCTAATTAAATAGGATTTTTCGGAAGTTATAAGTAATAAACAATTCTCTTTGATTAATATGTTTTCCTAATTTTCACTTCTGCTAATTCCTTTCCAAATTTGCAACGAAATTTTTACTTTTAATTCAATTTAACTTTACATTTTTTTAAGAATATGCTTTCCCTTAACTGAAATCTTAAATCTGAAAGAGAAATTCGGATTAATAAAGAGCGACACAGAAAAAAGAGTGAAAAATTAAGATATGGCAAAAATGTATAATACTTCTGATCTAACATATATCCTTGACTGATGGATTTGGCGACATATGTTATACTATGTGAGAAGAAATCTAGTTTATCATTTTACTACCCCTAGTCACTTAAAAAAATTAAGAGACTAAATATAATTAAAATATTTCTTATTGAAAAAAATTAAATTCGTTCAATTTTGCATCTCTTTTTAATGCTTTTTAATCTCATATAATAAAAACAATGAAGAAATAGTCAAGTAAATTACCGAATCACAGTTGATATAATAGAATATTTGGAACTTATTTCTGTAGAAGATTTTGTTTAACAATTATTTGCAATGGGTTAAGCTATAATTATTTGAAAGGATTTTTTTTAAAAAATATATATAATCGATCTATCTATTTCCGCTGTTTTTAGTACCTTTGACATTATTTAATGTACAATGGAAAACATATGATTTTATGAAATAAGGTTTAATTTTCTTTTAACTCCTTTCGCTAGATACTACAACAAGGTAGAAAAATAAAAAATTAATAAAAAATAGCAAAAGCATAATGGAAGAAGAGATGAGAAACTGACAAACATTCGAATAAATGAACTTTAAAATGAAAAGTGGGGGAAATGTTTTATTAATTTTAAAATACAATACAGTATAACCTCAATTTAACGTCATTTCAGGAGATCGAAAAGAAATTAATGATCTATGTGGTAAAACGTTGAATTTAAGTATGACAAAGTTAAAGTTGAAAATTAATTGAAAGTTTGTCACTGACCATGAAATAAAAGTAAAATTATGTTACATACCTTTCACTTCTGTCCTCACAACGCTTTGGACGTTACTTTTTAAAATTAATTTAAAAAAGAAATTAATGTATTACTTTGCATCTTGTCTTTATCATCTATATCGCAAATGCATTCTTAATACTTGATGGTTATTGCAAACTTTCACTATTTAGAAGGAACACTTTTACTATTTTCAAAAATTGAATAGCTTCATTCTCAGGAGGAATTCCATGTCCTTCATCATCATTTTGATTATAGCCGGAGCTATCCGATTCTGCGTCTGTCAAATTACTCTAATGTAATCATCTATGATGTAAGGACTTCTAAACTGCAAGCGACATGTTCCTCAAGATATTTGAAAAGGGAAAGGTCTTTTTCCTTTCGTTAGAATTTTCATTCTCATATTCCATATTTCCAACCTCAGTCTTTTGCAAAAGAACTGGAGACGGGTTTACACCCAATTCTCTCCCATATTGGAGAAAGGGCGTTTTTGCACCCTTATATACTTTTTCTTGACTCCAGATTCTATACTTTAGAAGAGTATTTTTCAGAAATTGGTTTCTACAATTCACTTTAATTTAGCAGAATTATCTTTACTGCCATCATAAACTTCTGCTTTTAGATGATCTCCGCATTTTCAAACAAAGAAAATCGTTTCTTTTTAACTCTTTAATTTTAAAATTTGAATTTTTCATTATCATTTAAACTAATGAAAAGTTTCGGAAGAAAGCATCTATTAAAATCGAAACTACAGCAATAAACACTACCGCCTCATGTTAAACGTAAGGATTCTAGTCTTTAATTTTCATATAATCAAAGAGATAGGGGATATAAAGAGAGGCTTTTACACTTTTAAGAAAAATAGAACAGAAAGGTGTATGGGGGAATTCCGAGTATTGCATCTTTTGACATGAAAAGTTTTCTTTCTTCCTCTTTTCCTTCAAAATTGCTGACGATTTTAGGAAAATTACGTTGCATTCTTCCTGCTGAAGAAACGTTAAATGCGGGAAATATTTCAAATGACAACGTTAAATCCGGTACTTTTTAACACTAGAATTATAGGAAATTACTTGGGACTGATAAAAAATAACATTTTACCCGGACAAACATTAAATATGGTTTAAACATTACATTATACAGAAGTTTTAATATATCCGTTTTAAATATATATATAAAAATTTAAATTATAAAAGGGTGCTATGGATTGTTTAAGATTTCAAAATAAATTGACAGAAGTATGATTAAATGGAAAATTGAAATACTAAAAGACCAAAAGCTTTAAAATTAAGAATATTTAAGAGAGTTATTGTTTCTTTCTGCTTGTTAATTTTTAAAATTTTTCTTGGGCTAGTTTTTAATGTTTGCTTTAATTTATTTAATTGTATGTTTTTTGTATTTAGATAATAAAAAATGCTTTTCGGAAATTTATAGCATTTTTATGCATGCTTGTGCAGTCTAAATTTTGTTTTAGTTGACGATCATTTTTTTTCCCATTGGTTAGTCCTTTGTAAATATTATGAAGCCGCCTTTCTTTTATGCCAATTCGTTTTATTTACTTATGTTTTGGGACATGTATAAAAGATATAAAATCGATAACATAAAATAGAAAAATTTCAAAAAAGATTAGAAAAACATCGTAATGTGATGATGCTTTGAGCTTGATTTGTCTCCCTTTATTTCAACTTTAAAATGCGCTCTTAATTATACAGCAGCGATGATATGTATGCAAAAATATCTATATTTAAATCATCGTAATGCATGAATATAAATATAGTAACTAAAGCAATGAAAAGTACTGTCGTAATATATATTTAATTTTTTAAATTTATTAAAGAGAAAAAACGTATGGAATAAATTATCAGAATAATATAAAATAAAAAAATAAAGAAAGTGGAAGAGAAATCATAGTTGTTATTAGTAAGTAATAAATGTTTTCATCTTGGAGTTCTACATTTCCCTCTGCCTTATTTTTAATATAATTGGAAATTCTAATTAACATTGGAATATAAGATAAAAAAGAATTTTTGAGAAATCGTTTTAAAATTAGTTACACGAAATAAATAGCTTAAATTGAATTAATGTGAAGGCATGGATCATCGCCCAATGAAATCTGGATTAATGTATTTCTCTTTGGAAGATATTTCTATTAAATATTTTCATGTACTGTAGGATAGATCTTTGATACCAAAAACATAACACAATTGAGCTAAAGGTAATTTCTTGACTCTGTTTTAATACTGTGAGTATTAGATTGATAATTTGCAGAAATATATGTTTGTGTTTGTTGTTTTTGATGATCGCAATTGATCCAGCTTCGATATTATGATACATGTTTAAAATTATTAAACTGTTTTCATGGAGAAATTTTAATTTATAATTATATGTTAATCAAAATATCCACTTGAGAATCTAACGTTTGCACCAGCTACTTTCGATTTAATTTTTTAATAATACATTAGTTTTGTTTTTGATGTTTCCGTAGTTTCTGAGACCAAAAGCAAGTAGTTAATTGTCTCGAATAGTGAATTTTTTCCCCAGATATCTTTCTACATAATAATATCTTTTAAAAGTCATAGAAAACTGCTATAATCAACAAAATCTATTTTTAATTTTATTAAATAAAGCGAACAATTCTAAAATTTTACACATCCTTTGAAAATATTATTCGAGGTTTAGTTTTTGTTAGTAAGAGTCATTCATTGATACTCTTTTAAATTTCACACTTGCATAAGAATGAATATGTTCTCGAGTTTATAACATTATCTACACAAAATCCGAAGATATTTGCATTTCTGTCTTCAATCTTGTCTATGTTATGAATTTGTAATTTTACTTTCCTGCGAAGTCTATTCTATCGCCAGAAAGATAGTTTTACAGATAAGTCTAATGGATGCTGAACGGATGACGGATCGATGATCCAAGTCTTTGCTACGAATTTTGAAACTTAGACGACAAAATGGAAGATTCCAGAATCAACAGAATTTTGAGGTTGGATCCATTAGGACGTTACTGGAATATGCATTTTATCTGCTTAGATCGAATTAATCCATAACCTCTCTTTGTTTATAGAAAAGTTTCCTCATATTTCTCGGGTTATTAAAACATAGCTGTCAGTGATGTGAAAATGTTGTGTTGTGACTTATGACACTTTACAAGTCTGCTGACAGTTATCTGTAAGCGATTTAAGCCGAGTGAGCGTCTCTTGTTTTTTCAATAGCGCCAACTAGAGCCAAGAGTACGACTTAGCTACTTCATGCGTCACATTCGCTTGCACAATCCCTTTTTACGGGAGGGGGTGCACATTCGCACACTTCACAGATAGAACACAGAAGAAGAAAAACCATGCCCGAATCAGGACTCGAACCCAATACGCCCAGATCATCGGGAAGACGCGCTACCCTTATGCCAGGACACCAGCGTGAGAACGTTTATGAAATAATTTCTGCAATGTGGAAAATTAATTGCAATTTTTATTAGAAAAGAATACGTGATACTTTAATATCCGGCATATTATTCCATATTATTTGAAGAACAGTATGCGCCAAAATATACAGTACTGAAACCCGCGCATCTCGAACATGTAGTTGCATTTGTCGACGAGGCATACGAGGCATTTGAGCCAATTATGTTATCTGTATTGTTTAAGTTGCTATCACATTTTCATAACTTCTTTTTTGGAATGTGTAATACTCTATCACCATCCATCTTTTATTATTTTTACTAATTTTTATTCTTTGATTTGTGGTATTGGCTTTAAGTATGTTGGAGTACATTTGATGTTTATAATCAATCCAATCTTCAATTTCTGTACCCATATTTATAATCGCATTCATCAAATAAGCAATAAATATAGAATATTAGAGATCAACAAATATGGAATACTACTCCATATTTATCAGTCTGAAATAATCTCCAGAATCTGAAGCAGACATCTGAAAATCAATCGGGGAAAATAAGGCTTCCAGAGGATCTGATGAGTAGTTTCAAGTTAATACAGTGTTCAAGATTATTATCTTTTAAGCATACCCCTCCCCAAATAAATTTAACGTGAAGAATGAACTCCCTCAGAATGTTTTAATTACTTTAATGGAAGCTATGTGCTTTATTAAAACTTATGTTAGATACCATCCAATAATCTTTGTAAGTATTTCGTAGACCACCATTTCTTTAATAATTTATTCCCCTTAAATGTTTCTTCAGTAAAGCGCATGATATTAGATTTCCATGAATAATATTTCCTAATTATTTTTTCATGAATAAGACACCTTTAAAAAACAATTTTTACACTTTTTTGTCCGCTTCCATTAAGTATATTTGAAATATTCCATATACGTCACCTCATTTAGATATTTTAAAAAAATTTATACCATATAAATTCATTTAAAATATTTTTGATTTTTCTTAGGTTACAAGGAAAATACTTTGTGTACAGTTAGTAAACAGTTTATAGAAAGATTTAGCAATGAAAGTTTAAAAAAATCAACAGTTCCGTTATAATATTTTTTTCCAAATGTAAATGGCATACCATATTTATTTCCCTTTTCCTATCTATTTTTCATATTGCATTTTTTCTTTCTACAGAAGGTCCTTTCTTTCCGTTCAAGCATCCTCCATCTAATTGAGGTCTTCGCATTTTGTGTAATCTTTACAGCCCATTTATTCTGTAGAAAAAGAAATTGGTGCCTTATTAGACGGCAATCCGACATCAAAATCGTCAGCTCAACACTTAAAGCCAATTACCACTTTTACGCTCACTCAACTCGCTTTCATCACCTCAAAACGAACGCAAAAAAATCCGACAGGTGTTCTAACACCCCCTGTGGTTTAACTCTCCCTAAAAGTTGGTTAACTTTTGTGGCCTGCGCTGCCATATGGGACTCTGAAACTCCCCTTCTAACAACCTGTAGTTTCCCTCCACCCCCGACGATGAATAAAACACTGGGGTGCACGATTGCCAAGGGGAAGATAGATTCGACCCTCCCTCCCTTGTGTTCCATGACTCGCATCTGCCGGTCCCGATTTTCTGTATTAGTACTTACTTTCAAATTAAGCGATAGTCAGGTTCGCCATATGGCGAGTATTATAAGTTACAGAGGGGCCTCCTGTATTTATTGATAACCAGTTATGAATGGAATTCACCTTCACTGATTTGTATTTCATGATGGATCAGCAGATAAAAAAGTCAATTCTCGAACCTGTTCCTGTATCAGGGCTGTCAGGTTGCTGGTTGGTACAAAGAGATCGGATAGAAGTGTTTTGTGCCATATGGCACGTGTCTGGCGGACGCTGTAAAGTAAACCACACGTGCCAGATATTATAGAAACTTTTCATGTTCGTAAGACAACTTTTTTAATTTTTAAATCTAGAATCTTTAATGTAAGTATTGATTCTGACTTACTTTTATAAAATATATAATGGCATACAGAATCTGAGTTCATTACAAAATCGCTTCCAAAAGAATTACAAAATAATTTTCAAAGAGATTTATTTATAAAGATAATTCTGGACAATTTTTTAAATAAATTTTTAAATAGAAATTACATAATTATGAATAATCTTGCGGAATAAATAAGGAATATATAAAGATATATAAAGAATATAAGACAAAAAAATTAAGAAGAATTTAGACTAAGTACTTTTTTGAAAACATTCAGCTCTTGTTTCTTTCGGTATTATAAAGAAACCTTTTTTAGCAAAAATGGAAACTTTCTTTCTCTGGTATAAGGTGAGGGAGGGGGGGGGGGGGCTCATGATTTTGAACCGTAGTCAGGTGGTAAACCTTTGTGTTGATAAATCTCTCTTCATAGAGTCACTTCAGAGGGCAGATACTTGATCTTCGAGTTCAGATTTAACAGAAATTCGTCCATATATGTGATCAATCTTTGATAGAAACGACTTTCGGACCTGTAATCCTCCAGTTCTTTAAGAGAGATCTAATTAAGAGATAAAAGGTGTGTTTGAATTTGGAAAATTTTTAGTCAATGATAGATTTTTAATAGAATTTCAATTAACTTAGAAATTAATCAAACTATATATATATATATATAATTCAAATTTTCCATATTATTAAAATAAATACTTTCCTAATCATATAAAGAAGCATTTCTGACTTGAAAACTATCTATATTATCTTAACTGTGCCACGTGAAGTTGCAATCTCACATGAGGCATAAACGGGTAAAATAAATGCTTACCCAAAAAATGTAGAGGAAAATCCCTTTAGAAGCTACATCAGCTTCACGACCTTCTTTTTCTTAGTTTTTGTATTGTTTTTCCTGAGTGTACAACTTTTGGGTCATATATTTGGCAAAGCAATTTTATATCTAAAAATTGAACATTAATCATGAAAAAAGGTAAATTTGCCATTTAAAAGAATTTATCACCTGTTCATTTTGCATGAATATATATGATATTAGATATACATCATTATGTCACCATTTTAATTAAAACCATTTTAATTTAATTTATTTGAACTTGTTCTTATAAAGAATAATATATTATGTTTTAAAGAACAATATA
This sequence comes from Argiope aurantia, assembly GCA_026543865.1. Lineage (NCBI taxonomy): Eukaryota > Metazoa > Arthropoda > Arachnida > Araneae > Araneidae > Argiope > Argiope aurantia. The sequence goes on along the minus strand of JAPMOR010031545.1, from coordinate 470,852 downwards.
TTGTGCTTTAGATTTTTATTATGTTGTAATGCCTTATATATATGAATATGTCTTCTCAATGCAGCATATTTTTACATGATATATATATATATATATTATAGAAGGGGTGGGTGCTTGCATATATGAAGCTTTTTTATAAGGAATATCTATATATGCGTGGACACAAATTAAAGGTTTTTGAACAAACATCAATAATTATTGATTAATTTTCAGAATGATGGCAATATTTTACCCATTGCATTACTCGTTATAAACCAAAAGATTTGGCAATACAGTTGTATCAGATACCGTCTTCTACCAATGTCGTTATAAAAAACATTTCTTAAATTTTCTGCGTATTCTAAAAAAACCCATCTGTATTCATGCATTTGATAAAGATATAAAACAACATGCAAATGGCACTTGCGGTTAACGTGTCATGCGATTATGTGTTGTTTACATTAAAAAAATTGGAATATCGGATCAAAAATACTTTATAGCTGTATTTTAAATTTCAAATAAATAGGAAGTACGTCTTTTAAATGGATTAGTTAGAATAATTCAGTATTCTACATGCATAATTCAAACATCTTTATTTCATTACTATTTTAAAATCTTATTTTTGGACAATTGTACAGTTTGGAAATTCGTTTTATGTCATCATAACTGAGTCCTGGTTTATCCGTTACATCCTTCAGCTTGCGACCATCTTTAGCTGTCATCGTCTTTAAACCTTCGTAGTGGCTTTTGCTGAAGACAGTTTCTCCATACAACATGATTGATTCGTAATCAAAAGGTGTCAATAGCTGGTTCTGCTTAGGGCGAAGCTTCACAAATTGACTTTCCATACCTATAAAGGAAAAAAAAATTCAGATTCTAAAATGCGCAGTCACAAACAATATTTCTATACTAACGATGAACCTCTTTCTGCATGGACATAAAATGAACTCTTTTTGATGAATAGCTGTCAGCTTTCATAGTGTTTGACATAGTCCCGTATTTGTGTGAGTTTAGTAAGCAGCTTGATTTGCAGAATGTTATAAATTTATAAAACTTTTAACTCACTGTTCCATTGAAGTAAGTTATTATTATGCAAGTATACAATTTCAAAATATTCTTTTGCAGTCATTTAGAAACTGAAATTGAGAAATATTTATAACTGCAGCCTGCATTCATTTTTCTGTGATAGCATGGTTACTTTGCATTAGATTAAATGAAGCTATTCTTTACGCTTTGTATTACTCCCACCTGGGGTACCTCAGATATGAGGGCGAGAAGCTTCCTTTACAATGGATCGTTCTCGTCATTCGGGTGGGTACAGAAATGGTGTGGGGTCTACTACCCCCTATCGATGACGAGACATGCTTCCCATGGAAGTAGTGCCACCGATGGCCTTAGAACTCAACCACAAGTTCCCTCCAATGCTGTCTTTGGAGGGAACTTGATTTCCGGTCAATCGGATTTATCCGTGTATCTCAGGGAGGGTCGGAGTAGTCAATGTGTGATTACGCCTTGCATTATGTTTAATAATTATTTAGATTATTATATTTTATCGACCTCTGGCAAATGCCGTTAAATAGTTACTAATTTAATATTATGCGCTATATTTTTACGAATTTGTAATATTGCTTCATTATGCAACTAGTTTCTTGATAAGGAAGATAATTTTAACAGATAGCTCTAACAGATGCTGAATAGAAGCCAGATCAATGACTCCTGACCTTGGCGACAAACATGATCACCCAATGGCATCAAAAATGAAGGATACAGAATATTACAGAATCTTAGTGATCGCTCCAATAAGACCCGGATATCCACGCTTATTCCAGAACATTCTGTGCTTTTTCATAGGAGCTATAAAAATTGAGTCTGTTGTCGGTCCAGCAGTCGAGTCAAGAGAGAATAACTGAAATATTTTTTTTTCTGTTGAATTTTAATCTCCACCAAATTTCGATTGAATTGTTTTAAAACAATTTGCTGCTTGCGTCCAAAGAAACAATTATAGTGATTCGATTTAAAACTTTGATAACTATTTTATATAGGGCATTAAAAAAGTTATTTTAAGTGCACACATGCATAGATTGTTTGTGGGCTGGAAATACACAGAGAAGCAATCAGAGAATTTGCTACGTAAAACTCGATAAAATATCAGGTGTCTGCAAAATAGTGTGAGTGTGAATGTATCGATAATAATAAAGTAACGCATTTGCATTTTTTAGCATGTTCATACATATCCATAACTCAAAATCTTTCATTTCAATTGTGCAATTTAAATAAAACTTTTATATAAGATGCAGTTTTTTTAAATAATAACTTTTTATCTAATCTTTTTTCCAGGTTACTCATTAAATTCGTCACATACTGTACAAATACTGATTATTTCCTATATTTTTCGAGAAAACATTTTTGTTTAAACTTTCAATACGGCCACCAGTTTTCACATTATTTTTGAATTTCTTGATCATGTTAATCAAAGAAGTGAGACTTTAATGATCTTTGGAAGAATAACATTTTGGAAATAGAGATTTTCTACCATACCTTTCTGTATGTTCTCATAATGAATGTTGAGGTGATCGTCTCTGTCCGATCGAGAGTGCTCGTGGTAGAACCCCACTGTATGTCCGAGTTCGTGGACGATGATTCCGAATTTGAAGCAACCCGGCCCCAGGGACAGAGGCTGATCGTTCAGTGTTTTACCGACATGTGAATAGCAGCTGTGGAATAGAACGACAATGCGCTTTAATGAAGGATAAATTTAAAAATAAAAATAACTATATGCATAATTCGTGAATATTTGCATTCTGTTGTATTCATTTTACCTCGATTTAAAGATTTTTTTCATTACTTGCTTGAAGTTATTGGCATGAGAATTATAGTGCTGACATCGTATGATAAATCATTTTCTAGTCTTGTTAGAAATAAGTGGTTATTGTGACGAAAAAAAAAATCACATCCTCGTATTAATGAGCCTTTGATTATCGTCTTATATTAGATACTTGAATTGGCTTACATTCAGTTTTATAAAAGTCCTTTTTTTTTGTAACAGTAGGTTAATATATCGCATACATGCACAGAATGGGTAGTTAATAATTAAGTTAATTATCTGACATAATACATGTGAATGCAAATATCGCATACATGTACAGAATGGGTAGTTGATTATTAAGTTAATTATCTGACATAATATATGTGAATGCAAATATCGCCTACATGCACAGAATGGGTAGTCAGTTATTAAGTTAATTATCTGACATAATACATGTGAATGCAAATATCGCATACATGCACGGAATGGGTAGTCAATAATTAAGTTAATTATCTGACATAATACATGGAGATAAGTGCCAAGTTTTGCCATTGATTTGTTCCCGAGGGGCAAGCTTCGAAAAATAAAATAATGAATTCTAAAAAAATAGCCTTTCATAAAATAGCAATGCTTTTGATGATTCGATTTTCCAACGTCGCGGCTTTGACATCAGATTTGTAATTAGTCTCCCCAACATTCCTAGTGCTAATATTTATGAACATGCAATGAATATAGAAATGAATAAAGCTCAAAATGTCATTGGAGTGAACACCTTCTGATTCAGAAATCGTTTGTATTCGTTTGAATTCAAATTTAGATTTCTCAAATTATCTGAAAAATAATTTTCCAGTTTTTACGATTTAGTAATAATCAAATGGTTTTAATGAAAATTTTGAAAACTGTAAGCGCCATAGTAGATTTTAATCTAAAATCTTCAAAATATTTCACTAATTTATATCTATTTAATAAAATGACAATAAATATTTATTAATACAAAGTTTTGAATTACATTACATTATATTATGCAATGTTATGCTACACTGGTTACTACATATGTTATGGTATATCTACAGCGGCCTTACACTATCAGTTTGCTTGATCATATTATTAATTGTAGAAATTCAGTAATATCGATAAAATTTAAAATGCACTAGTGTTTTAAAATAGTTGTGCTTATTATATTTTGTTTTAATCATGTGGAATCAAAGCTATTCTTAGAAGTAATAATCAGGTGAATTTCTGAACATAATAAACTAAAATTTTACAATATTTAAAAATAATTATGAACAATCAAAAGATATTTATAAATCTATATATTTATACAAGAAAACACTAATATGGTGAAAAGTTATTTAAACAATTTTTTTAATTCAAGTTTTCCTTATGTGTTTCGTTTTCTTCGTGGTAATGTAAAAAATTCATCTTGAATACATAATTTGGAACAGGATTAAAAATTCAAGAAAATCTCAAGAGAAGTAACATAAAATTAAGTTTAGTGACAATACAATTTCAACATTTTGCATTTTTTAATGCATAAGAAACCTTTTACTCTTAAAATGCGTTTAAAAAGTTTGAAAGTTATAAAGAAAACTAATTCATTAAAAACTTAAAATTTTGGGAGGAAAACTTTCCTTGGTTGTGGCAACGAATCTTTCCATTTCCAAAGTGAATGGCAGATGGCAGTCTTTCAAGTAATCTTCAGTATGAATTATGGAAAAAAGGAAGGGAATGCAATAGAAAAAACCCTCTTTTCACTGCAAAGGATAAAGAACTTTTTCTGAATTTGTTGCGATTGGTGTAACCGATTGATTGAACATACTGAATTGTAAGCAATACATGATGCTTTCAATTTTTTTTTAATATTCAAAAGATTTTGTTTAATTTAAGCCGATATTATTAAAAAGATAAAATTTTGCAGTTTCAAATAGTTTAAAAAAATCATTTTTACCCGTTACTTCTTATGAAAGTTATTTTGTGGTTAAAAAAGTTCGAAAAGATCTAAATTTGAATTAATTCTTTAATAATTTAAATTTGAAGATAAGAGTTCTGAAAAATATTTTTTCACCTTCCAAAGTATGTAATATCAAATTTGTTAACTCTAGGTAGAACAAAATGTTCTTTGAATTTCGTTCAGGGGAGACAAGCTTTAATCTTTATTAGAGATACTACAGAGTACATGTGCATCTCTGAAATAAATGAATAAATCTGTTGATAAAAGAAATGAAAAAGAAAAAAATGGTTTTTGTACATTCAGTGGGATTTATATCGAAAGTTTTGCTAGATAAAACATCTTACCCTCTTCCAGGAAAGATTCGGACATACTGTATATCTTTTTCCTCTTTTGGAACAAAGTGGATACAAGTTTTGTCAGCGTAATGCTTCATGGCTTCCAAGATCTGGGGCTCTTGAGGTTCTGAAACGAAATGTGCCGTATTATTAGCGAAACTTTCAATCGTTTAAAAACTTTTCATAAGTTTTAGTTAATGTTTTCTTATCTGGTACTAAGACATAATAAAGATATACTGCAATTTAAAATAGAGATAATCTGAAAAAATGCAATATAAGCCTAACGAAAAAAACTCTAAAATATAGAACATAATTTAAGCTTCCATATCTCATTTAAATTAAGCATTCAATTATTCTTTATTACATTCTAAATTAAATTCTTGTGGCTAGAATACCCATACGAGTTGTCATTCTAGACATTATCATTATATTTTTAATTAATATTAAATAATAAGAGATAAATAAAAAAATTATGTTTTCTTTAAAAAAGTTTGTAAAATATTACTAGTGGGTGTTTTATAGTGTCAGAGAACTTTTGTTTTATCAAAGAATAAAAGAGACAAAAATAAATATCTATATTTTATGTTGATAAACGTATTGTTGAAAAAATAGCAATATTTAAATTTTTAATCTCTCTACCGATCTTTTATTTATATTTAGTAAAATAAGAATATTTCATACGTATATTTTTCCACACAAAATAAAAATTCCGATTTTCTACGATTAAAATGGTCTGATATACCAAAATATGAATTAAATTATTTTTGAATATTGAAGACTATTTTATATAGCCGCCAAAAAGAAGTTTCGCCTATCAATACAAGATATTTTAATCCATTGAAGCCATTAATTCGATTAAATTAATGAAATTTCTAGCTTCATAATTCGTTCAGTTGCAATCGCAGAATGGAGGAAGTTTTTTTTTCCCTTTAAAATTTTAGTCTGCCAAGAATATTTTTTAAATATACTTGGCGAACTAAGAAACTGTATAAAAATTTCGTACATTTCGTGATTTTTCTGTTTCACTTTTATTGGTTCAAACAACATTAAATTTAATTCTTTATATAATTTCTAACAGATTTTCTACTCGAAGTATATGCCTATCTGAAAAGGATGTTTAGGAATTAGTTATTAAATACTTTGTATGATTAAATTAACTATAATTAAGTACCCTACATGATTAAATTAACTACAGTTAGGTACTCTGTATAATTAAATTAGATACAATTAGATAATCCTATTTAATAAATAAGCATCGCATGAAAAATTCATTAATCATAAAAAATTACAATATCCAATATCTTGTACAGCCAAAAGGGGAAAAAAATGGCAAACGGTATACCATGTAACATTTAACAGTTCATTGTGTTGTGACGTCGTAGCTTTCTAACTATCAGTTAGAAGCGCAGTAAGTTCACAAATGAAATTCATATACAGCAAACGTCTTGTGTCATGTGAGAATAAAATGAAAATAAAATTGTATGAGTGTATGTAATGTAATAAATTGTATGTAATAAATGAATAAATAAAATTGTATGAGGTGATTCCAATAGAAAGGCAGCATTATGCTAAAATGAATTGAAAACTGCTGCAATTATGAAATATCAATTGAAATTTATAATTTCGTAATACTTTTCGATAAAAGAATCAAAGGAGATTAACTGTCATTGGTTTTGCTTATGGATGTAATATTTTTTTACTTACTTAGTTTTGGATCAATAGTGTAAGGGATGCGACCGTTGGGCCATACTCTGTGCTTTTCAACCACGGCATTTCTGTCCTAATGAAGAAAATATCGCAACATTATTATATAAGAACAAAAATCAACCGAGATATGTTTTCAACACCTTATTTTTCTCTTTTACGTCTTATATCACAAAATATTGTTACGAATATGTAATGTAATATTGCTTACCAGCATAGTAAGTCTCCTTGTAAGGAAAACAATTTTACAAATAGCTGTAACGGAGGCTGAATGAATACTAAATCAATGTCGGCAGGCCTTGGTGACAAATTTGGTGAATATTTGGCAACAAAATTAGATAAATTCCAGAATCTCTAAGACAATTGGCTATAACTCCATTTGGATTATTTCGTTTGTTCTTGAAGTTTCTATTTCCTGTCATGGAAACTATAAAACGCCGAGAGACAAAGCTAGAAGATAGTCAGTCACTAGTGAGTCGGCAAATGAGCTGGGCTCAAGTGAATAGTTCAGCGAGTTCATTCTGCATACGTTCTGCCCATGAAATATGGTTTAGTAAATTTGTAGAACTTGATAAAGTAAATTACATTTCTTAAAGAAAACATCTTTTAATATTTTTTGTCCCCCCCCCTTTTTTTTTCGTTATTGTAGTTGACATCTCCATTATTTTCAGTCAAGTAATTCCCTTCCTTTCTCTTTTATAATTCCATTGCTTTCAGTTTGTCAGGAATAATAACTAAAAAAAAGTAAGAAAGTTATCTTGTATTGTTTGAATGCATTTATCTTGTATTGTTTCCCAGTTCTATTAAATATGCTTAGAATAATATTTTTGAACATTAATATTTTAAGGAAAATGGCTGTGCTCTTCATTAATTAAAATCAATCACTTAAAAAAATTTGAATATCACCATTTCACACGATTTTAGAACATGCCAACGGCCTTTCGGAATAAAATCCACCAATAAATGCACAGTCTTTTATTGAAGCAGTCGTTGAATGGTTTAAAATGATGAAATTCAGAACTTCATAAATCATTTAGTTATGGAACTTTAAACAAAAATTTAAACTGCTAGAGTTTTATAAATATATCTAAATGTGATTAACAGGATCCAGAAGAGTATATGGAAATTTAAGAATCATGATTCTTTTCAAAGTTTATTGTCACAGATAGCATTTTTTTTTTTTTTTTTTTTTTTTTTTTTACGGAAACTTCTTTATTCAGATTTGCTGAACGCCTTTGAGAAAGTAAAAAGTATTTTTAATTATCTGAGGTCAGTGCACAGTTTTTTTTCTGGCGTTTGTAAACATATATGATATTTATCGAAGAATTTTTGTAAGTACAATCATTTTAAAACAAAAACAAAAAAAATATCATTTCTTGTTTTATTATATTTTGTTAATTTTTCATTTGCAGTACTTCAAAATTTAACATTCTTTCCCAAATTTTTATTGATGAACTAGAAAACACATTCGCCTAGACAGGCTATTACCCTGTTAGCAATATCTCAGATCTGTTTGTCACAGGTTAACTGACGAAAATTATAGAAAATAACGTAAACATTGACAAAGTACTCAAGAAATTATATATATTATTTGCAATGCATTTTAGATCTAAATATATTAAGATTAGAAATTTTTTTCTTCCTTGCAATAGGTTATTCTCTATTCATAATGTTCAAAAATACACTAGTCGTAACTAAACAAACAAGGAGTGTTTTATATGAAAATTTACGGAACGACACTGTAAATATAAATGAAGACTTTATTCAAAGTATATACCATAGGCCTGAGCACAACGACCCATTGATTAACGAGCCGAAGGATTCCTTGTTCCCACAATTCCAGTGGCCGTGACGAGTCCCAGTCCTTCACAGCGTCCTTGAGTTCGCCGTCCGAGTTGAAGCACTTCCCTTTCAGATGTCTTTTCAGGGGACCAAACACATGAAAATCGCAGGGCGACAAGCCCGAGCTGTACGGTGGATGGTCCAGCTGCTCCTACTTGAGCTTGACCAGTTCCGTGTGTGTGACCTTGGAGACGTTTGAATGCGGGTTATATAGAACAGCATCACACCCTCCGTGAGTTGCCCCGGTCTTTTGTTTTTGATCGAAGTCTTCGAGTGTAATCTTCGAAGTGTTTCACAGTACACATCAGAGTTATTGGTTCTTCTGTGCTCGAAGAATTCAACAAATAGTGGACCTTGGACGGTGAACTCAAAGACACTGTGAAGGACTCGATCTCGTCACGGCCACAGGAATTCTGGGAACAAGAAATCCTTCGGCTCATTAATCAACGAGATCATTGTGCTCAGGCCTATCGTGTATACTTCGAATAAAGTTTTCATTTATACCCACAGTATCGTATCGTACCTTTTCATTTGAACACCCCTTGTATAATCAGATTGAAACAAAAAGTGATCCAGAAAATGTGCCGAATAAAATATTTCAAAAAATGCAGAAAGGAAATATTAGCAAATTAGCAAATATTAGCAATTAGAACTTTCAGAAGGAGAATAAATTAAAATAAACAAAGAAAAAATAAATCAACAGTAATATATTCAGACTTTTTATTAGGAATGTCCTAAAGGTAATTTTCGGCGGTCTTATGTGGCTGTGATTATGGGATTAAACTATTTTAGAATTGAGATATTATTATTCTTTCTAAAAGATTTTCACTTTATGTTAGGCGTTTTAATTCAATTTATAATGTGACTGTAATTAAACTTGCGATTTTGAAATTCTATTAATTTAAAATTTAATGACCAGAATGATCTGATACATTTGAAAATAATTTTGTTTGGAAAACGAAAAAAAAAAAAATCAACAATTATGGGTTGCATTTTCGTAAAGGCAATAATTCCGGTAATAATCGCAGGAATTTATTCCTTGGTGTAGCAGGGGACAAGAAGATATCCCGTGTGCTAGTTTCAGAGGGTCTGCACTATAGGGATAAAACAATAGTGTGTTACATCAATTTTTGAAATGAATGATCCTAAAAGGGTGAAAAAGTAATACCATAACCTGGACACACTTTACTATTGCTTTGCCACTGAAGAAAATACAGGGTGATGAAATCATATTATGCACTGAGCGAAAGTTACCTTCGCTATGTAGTTGGGTTGTTTTCATGACCTACTTTTTGACTCTTCAAATAATGCTATCATTGTTAACACGGATTTCTATTTCTCATATTTTAATTAGTAGACTATTGTTCTTTTCCATCTAACATAATTCTGTGCTTGTGGTATAAAATTGTAAAAACTTTTACTTAAAGTGTTTTTTTATCTACAAGCTTTTTTATAATCATTCTTCAAGAAATAATTATCAATAAATTTTTGAAATAATTCTTTCCTCACCAAATAAAATTTTATTGCATGCATTCAAAACGAATATGCGATCATTCCATCAATGGATTTTTTTTTTACAGAATTTTGAAATCGCAACTTTAGCTACGCACTGTGTATGAGAATCAAAATTAACAATATCAACAAATGGAGAAGAATAGAACTATCTCTTACGTCAGGAGGTATACCCAAGATATCACCTTCAAATAGGTCGGGATTATGCATGGCTTCATCGCCACTTTCTAGAGAAAAAAAATATTTATATAAGTTGTTAAAAATTTTACTATTAACTGAAGGTAAAAACAAGAGTTGTTCAATAAAGAATGGCCATAATTTTTTAAAAGATTATGATAAAAATTAAGATAAAATAACATGGGTAGAGGGATAAGCGAAAAATAAATGATGCAAATTTCACGGTTATGGCGTCTCTGCAATTGTATTGGCAAGCCATCAATTAAGCATTATTTCACTTTCCAAAAAGGAATTTAACAAGTGACAAATAATATTTTCCATTGGAATTTTGTTTTCATCTTTAAAATATAGTTAATTGATGCCTATGTCATGCTACAAGAAGCTTATAATCATGGCTAAAAGATGTTACAATGGGTTTTAATTTTCCTTTATAGTGTATTTGAGAGGGAAGACAGTCGATTTCAAAAAGTGAACCCGGCTAGTGAGTAATTGTTCTATTGAAAGCAAGCATCAACACCATTACTATAATAGTGACGGAAGAGCATCGAATCGCTTAAGAAACCCATCAAAGAAATGAATACCTCTCACACATTGCTCATAGAACAGCTGCACATTGTATGTGCTGGATTCCGAAACTGTTCATATTATTCTTCAAAAATCAAGGACACATGCGTCATCATATCCCCATCCTCCTTAGAACTCTGATTTAGCATGTGTGATTCCTTTTTTTTTTCCTAAAGGAATTTCAAAACTACATCCGGGATAAGCGTTTTTTGTCATGAAGGCAATAGTAAAAACGGCAGAGGTGACTTTGAAGGACCGGTAAAAAAAAAAGGGGGCTTCGTGCATGTATTCGAAGACTGTAAAAAAGCTGCAACGAATACATAATATGTATAATAATATGCAATAGAAAGTATTTTTAAAAATTTCTTCAAAATTTAGGGAATAAATGCAGTAATTATTTTTTATTAATTTATCATCCTTCTTTATAGAACAGCTTACACAATATATATTTTAAAGATTTTAAATTTATAACAGCATGCTAAATATTAACTTCAAAGTGACACCATAAATTATATAACGCATTGAGCATATTGTTTTCACGGAGGTAAAATTTAAAATACCATAAAACTAAAGCCAGCAAACAAAGAGATTTCTTTAAAAATGTGCTTTTATTGCTTATCTTCTTAAGGCAAAATTTTGAAATCAATTCTAACGAGAGTTCCTCATGTCTGTAATATTATTATGATTGTTCAAACCAGTCGAATTTACTTTTATACACTTTTATTTGGCTCGATTATTTTCGTGTTTGTTGAGGTGACATTTTATAACCAGATTTTGCATTGTCTTCCTCGTACGCGATAGTTTTCAAATTTTCTACACTTGTGTATTCTTGATGGCAATACACTTTTTGATATTTAAAGAACTTCGTGTGTGGGCTTCTCAAAAATTGCAAATTTAAATCAAGTGTTGGGCCCATTCGATCCAAGAGAAGAAGGTCAAAATGCATTACTCATTTCTCTTGACTACAGCAGAAAACTTTACAAAACACGCTATACTGTATGTGCATTGAAGAAATCCTTGAGGAAACCATTGTCGGTATTTGTTTTTGTAACCTTTTAGTTGTAACACAGACATTAAGCCCAGAATTAAATTTCAGTGTCGCAAAATTTTAGTAGAGAGAAAGACTTCAAATTATTATTAAGATCTGAAATTTTATGTCTTTTCAGATGTCTACATCTTTCATAAATTTTGATTAATTTTATAATAATTATTTTTTAATTTTTAAATATAAAGTCTATAAATCAGTAACTGAAGTATAATGCATTATATTGTGTTTTGCATCTACAAATATAATTTAAGGTCAATTGATTGAAAAATTTTCGGATCTGAACAACTAAAATGACAGTATCTGATTTCCCAATTAAATAGTGTTGTAGATAATTTTATGTACTTATTCACTATTTGCAAGGCCATATTAAGCTCTCTAGGGGCACTTAATCACTGTAAATCTTAGTGTATTCTTTCCGTTTCCTCAACTTTCGAAATTAGATAATTTTTTTATTGATTTTAATTCAATTATAAGTTTAAGCAGCAAATTTTATCGAACTGCAACAGCGAAAAATTCAATTGCAAGACAGTTTTAAAAAATTTAGCACAGTTTAAATATTATTTAATTATAAAATTGAATATTTTTAATTATAAAAGAATGTATCTTTTTTTAGAGTTATAAAGCTACATAATGTAAAAATTTACCAAAGAAATGTTGTAGTGTTCCAAAATTTTAACGAGATTTTATTTTGATTTGAACATTGCCTTTTAAAATTTAACAAAATTACAAAATTAAATTACTCTGAAAATATATTTAAAAAGTGGTCTCGTTCACTCTAAAGCTGCGGAATCCTTAGGCAACTGCCTACTTTGACTGTTTAGTAATCTGGTTTATCTACTCAATCATTAATATTTGTTTTTAAAAGTAATTTTTGCTTATTTCCATGTAATGAATGTTGAGATTGAAGTCTATCATTTGGATTAAACACAGTAGTTATATTATTTCAGTTACATTATTCTATATTATGATTGTAAGAATTTACAAAGTCTCAAAATTTCAAACGTCACTATAGGAAGGGTAATTCATACAAATGGACTTAGAAGCATATATATCTGGAAAATGATGAGTATCAATAATAGCAAAAATGTACAAATTTCACATAAGAAGTATATCAAATTAAGTAATAAAGATACAAAGTTTAAAGTCACTTTTTTATTAGTGCATTAAGTTCTGGAAAGGGGGTTTTTAATTAAAAAAATTAGATGTTATTGCAGAAATTGTAAAAGTGTGAGATTCCAATACAAATATTCTCAATAATTTGAGATTTTAATCATATTCAAAATATAATTTTATTTCTATTTATAGTTTTTAAGACATTCATTAAAATGTTAATTTACATCACAAATTTACATATTTACGAATTTTGCTCTGATCTTAATATTTTTATTTAAAATAATTCTGCTTTTTAGTACAGTACTAAAATTATATTTTTGAGGATTATTTTCATTATTTTCTTATTTTTTTTTCTTTTTATGGATTTAGATTTTTTCAATCTTACTACTTTAGTCTTTTACCTTTCTTCTTTACATATATTTCATTTGATTATTATAATTACTGTCTTGTAATCAATTTTTTTTCAAGTTTACTATCAGCTGATGCGTTACTTATGGAGTCAAAATTTGATTAAATTAAGCAACTAATTAATAATTATGAGCTATCAAAATATCAAATAAGATTTTTATCAGTATTCACAACAATACAGAATTTTAAACTTTAGTACATCAAGAAGAGAGTGAAAAATTGATAACAAAACTGCACAAGAAGGCAAGTTAAAAAAACTGATAACTTTTAAAAGGAAAAGAGATTTACCTATGCTTTTTGCGAAGCATGTAGAACACACCACCCCCAAAACAAAAAGTACTTTTTTCCAAGCCATCTTACAGCGCTAATGGGTCACCAAATCCAAAATCCGAATTATAAATCAAATTAAAAATTAAATGATAAATTAAAGGAATTTTTATCTTATGTTAGTTATTATCTTTACCCAAGAAAATTCATCTGTGAAATGCTAACAGATGTCGATAAAAAAAGCAAATGTGTCAATTTTCTCACCACGAGAGATTTGCTCGTTAATTTCGTCAACAAGATGCACTCAGATTGAATTGAGATAAAATTAATCGAAAAATAAGTTTAATTTTTAAATAAGATTTGAGGTTTTATGATAATTGCGCAAAATACATTTAGATAGTGAAGGAACAACAACAAGAAAATTTAGTTAGATTTTTAAAGAGTTATTTAAGCATGAAAACTGTGCTTTATTGTATTAAATCCTTTTTATTAATTGTTATCTTTCATAGGGAGTTGGTAGTTTGAGAAAAAATTTGATATCTGAAATGACATTTTCTATTGTCTTTTAATGTAATGAAAACAGCTTATTATTTCACCATTTTTATAAGTTATTTTAAATGTAGTTAGTATGCTGAAAAAAAAACTATAAAAATGTTAACAAATTCATATTTTTTCTATACTTCTTTTCTACTTGTTTCAATGGCTTTGTAATGGAAGCAATTTTTAAATTTCGAACCAGAAGGCTTTACATTCAAAATTCTGATTTTACCGAAGTTCCACAGTTTATAGGTCCTGCCTCATGTTAAATCTGACATCGAGAGTATCTTCCTTCTAGTGTGACATGGAAGACTGGAGAGAGATTTGCCGGATCAATCATCATTCACGTCATCTGTATCTAATTCTAAATAACGGGATTTATTCTAAATGAGATATTATTAAACCTAAAATAATCCTGAAGTTGGAAATTTTAGATATGGAATCCCTATTAATATGAATATCAATAAAATATCTTCCAAAATTGTGGAAATCTTTTGGAAAAATGTGCATTTTTGGTATTCGATTACACACATCAGTTATTTTATTAAGAGAAATACCATAGAGTTGCATAGCATTTAAAAGTAATTTCATCAAAAATGTAATAAAATAATTTTATAATGGATATTTGCATTGAAACAGTGGTTATTATGAAGGAAAGCGAAACAATGACAACGAATGAAAGATGAATTAATGACATGTACAAGAATTCTCACTTATGGCGCTGAGTAAAATCTAATATAAATTACGCCTTACTATGCCATTCCAATGCTTTTAATTCCTCAGCTATAATTATGAGATATTATGGATTACTGTTTCATTTAATTGGGTTTCATTGCTGAGTTGCTTCGGTGTGAAGGTTCTTTTGACTTCTCCCAAGGTTTTCGATTATGTTATGGTCTGGGCTGTTCCCAGGCCATTCCATTAGTGAAGCATGATTGCTTTGAAACCGGTTTTTACATACATTGGCAACATGAAATGGAGCTAAATCCTGTTGAAATATAAATACTTCATTATTTGGAAAAAGATAAAATGCGAAAGGCAGCAGTTTTGAAAAGAGCAGGCCATTTTTGTATTTTCGGGCATTTATTTTCCCATTTATTACAAACATCTTCATTCTGTTTTCATACATTCTCAGATCATAGCATTAACTGTTTATTGAATAATAGATGTAATGCAGATAGAATGAAAATCTTTTTCTGTTCTATGCCATCGTTATCAGATAGTGTGATTGTGATTGAATCACTCCAAATAACAAAGTCCCATTGTTTTGCTGTCCAATTAGCAAAGATTTTTGCACTGTTTAATCTTTTCAAGCTTTTATTTCGGTTTTAAAAATAGCTTTTTTTCGGAAAAAAACTTACTTTTGGATTAGATTTCTGCAATTTGAGTGGAATGATCCTCGCAGTCAATTTTATATTGTCTTGCACTATTTCACTTCGTGCACTCTTATATGATTTTTTATCTATCACATAAACACAGTTATTCTATCATCACTTGACCACTTAATTATTCTATGATCGCTTTCCCTGTCTTTATCAATTTGCTTTCTAGTAACTGAATTTCCTTATATTTCTTCAAAAATTTAAAGATGCCGTTACATTCCCACAAATATTCTTTCTAAATTCAAGAAAGTTAATGCCTTGTTCATGCATCGTTAAAACTACATTATTTTTGAGGGTAACCAATCAATTTCTCGTGTTATTATTTTTATTTTTTACAATTTTCCAAAATTAAAAAATACAAAAAAAGGTGGCCAACTTGATAGCAACTCTCAAAAAGCGTATAGAGAAGGGCTCAACTTCCAAACCTAACGTTAGTTATTAAAATTCTACTGGTAACTAGATACAGTAGACTCCCGATTATCCGCGCCTGCCACACAAAGTTTTTTTTTTTTTTGTACAAGCGTAAAGCCAAGAAAATAAAAATGTTTACAAAACTGAGCGAAACGTTAAATTTGTTAACATCGTGCTTATTTATGGCAAAAATATCCCAGGCCTTCTCGGAACCTTCTCCTCAAGCAAACGCAAGAAGCAAACACAAATGACTGATTTCTTCAAAAAGGTGTAGTTTTACAGTCATGCTTTTGTAATTACATAATACATTACAGTATTCAAACAGTACATATGTATTAATTTTTTTGTGTATCCTTGACGCCTCTCGTAAGTACAAAGCACTTTTCGGTTTTCATTAACAAAATACATTTTAGGTTAATTTTGAGTGATATACTAAAATATTAAGCGTTAGTTAAACATTTCCTGCTGTTTATTTTGCGTTTTATTGTACATAAAACGATTTTTCAAAGTTGGAATGACTGTTTTCTCTTTTGCTATACCCTTTTTTAGCTTTTCTCGGATTATCCGCGATTTTTGTTATCCGCGGCGGCCGCGCCACACAATTCCGCTGATAATCGGAAGTATACTGTACCACCATATTAGCTTGCAAACACTCAAGTCAATCGGCTCCTTTTAAATATAGAAAAGCTATATCAACCTGAACAAGGTATACTTCTTTCTTCTGATTATTTTACTACAACTTAAAAAAATAATGGGAAATGAATATAATTTAATAAATTACTTTAATTAAATAATCTTTAAAATGATATATCGCTTTACGATATTTCTGTAAATATTATTGCCTTTTCAAGCATTAAATCTCCAAAATACATTTTTTTTCCAAAAGGCTTCTCAATTTTGGGCACTACTGCATATTTATTTCATAAACACATAATCCTTGTCTAAGCTGGAGATGTTTATAATATTCATAGATATTCGTAATATTTGGACATTGAAAAGTAGGTTTATGTTAGTTGAATCAGAAAAATAAGATGTTTCAAACTACACCATTTAAAAAACTTTGTAATTTTTGACAAATGTCAGAAGACAGAGTTAAAACCAAGATGGCAGTCTATTCGTGAAATTTCTATACCACAATAGCAGGAAGCCGTTTAACTTCATCGGATTTGATGTACACCAAACCCTGATAGATGCAAAATATTTAGTGGAATCGGGTCTCAAACCTGAGATTCTTTGACTTCGATGATAAAATATTGCCATCGTTCTATGTAAATGTAAAAATATTATCAAATATGTAAGATATATTAATATCAATGTATACCTTAACTAGGGGAACAATTTTGTTAATTTAATTATTCCATGTGATCTTATAGTCACAGAATCGCTATTAATATAACCTCAATGAACGTTGTTGTACACTGTAGGGATTTTGACCTTCATACGTTTGGAATGAATTTCTATAAGCTTGGAATATACAAAGGATACCAAAATTAAATACAGCAAAATCATTCATTTTGCAGTACATGAGCATAAATTTTTTTCACATTGGAAACTCTGAAGACTTTAATTTATTGCCTATAATGATACTTTTATTTACTTATTTCTCTACTGAATGATGAAAGAAAAGGCGAATCTGTATTTCAACGGCATATGCCCTACAGCAAAAGTTTGCCAAAATTGGAAAATTGGAATATATACATCTGAGCATTTTTTTATTAAAATATTAATTAATTAAAAATTAAATGAAATTTTGGCATTTTTGTGGGATAACTTTTCAAATTATTAATTCTTAAACGTAATTGATTTTGTTGTTGATCAAGAAATTATCTTTTTAATGATATCATATTAAGTTATCAAGAAATTTTTTCCTGGATTTTTTTTGCATGAATTTCAACAATATTTTTGTTGATGCAATGATATTCAAACTGTTTTCAATTTTTCAGTAGAAATTTCTGATTTCAACAGATATTCACTTGACTTTCTTCCATGGTTGAAAGCTGTGTAAGACAAATTTTAATTATGAACAACGTAATTTGTGTGAAAATTATAAGATGGAGTTCCAGTACCATGAAAGAATACCGGAGATTCACAATTTGTCACTATAACAGGGGAAGAACTGGGTGTGGGCGGAGAAGATAAGAGCTTTATTGGGGAAAATACAAGAAATGCAAATGCTAATAGCATTCTAAATAAATATAACATTTTTAAAAAATGAATATACATATATCATTATTATATCAAACAGAAAGAGATATTTCTTCTCGAAAATTAAGTATTTTTATTTACAACTTCTTCACATTTGTGTCAACAATTGTACAGTTTAGATATGCGGGTTATGTCGTCCTTGCTGAGTCCGGGCTTTTCATTGACTTCCACCAGCTTGCGACCATCTTTGGCGGTCATTGTCTTGAGTCCGTCATAGTGACTTTTGCTGAATACGGTCTCTCCGTACAACATGATGGAGTCATAGTCAAATGGAGTCAGCAGCTGGTTCTGTTTAGGGCGGAGCTTCACAAATTGATCCTCCATACCTGCATTAAAGCGAAATTCTGGCTGGTAAATGGTGATTGATACTTGCATATTTTCTATTGGCAATTTTTTTAAAAAAATTTCAACATTTTGCAAATTACTTTAGATGATGAAAAAAAATTTCATTAGAACTGTTTGCTTTAATTTTTTAAGATATTTTTTATACTAGAGTCTTTTTTACACTATATGTTCCAAAATCATGCACCAAATGTGTACCAAAAAGCACTTAAAATAACACACAAAGTTAAATAACAATTTTCTACGTTAAATTCTAAATTATGAGTTTAGAAATGCATGAATCTCTATTGGGAGTATCTACGTACAAAATTAGAAGTATTTCAAAATGGGAAATTATCGTCATTTTGTGATTATTGTGAAAATAAATCTATTTACAATTATATGTCAAATCTATTGCATGAGAATTATTCTTCACACCTGTAACGGAAGATTCAAAAATAAACTTTCGATTTATTGTTCCAAGTAAGAAGTAATTTATCAAATCTTTATTATTAAGATAGGCAATTTTTTCATAATTTAACGAAACGTATTTTTTCTTATTTTAGTTGCAATGATTAATTATTCATTTTTTAAACTTTTAGTTGAATATTCTTGCTTATTATTTAAAAATCCGCTCTCTTATTATTCTGAATCTTCCTTCGGGTGTATGACCTACAACTTTAGAATAACCGCATTAGGATAAAATGACAGACAATGAAGCTCAAATTCAGTATGTGACTAACTTCAAAAAATATGAGAAAAATTCAAGAAAGCAAAACAATGATTGGAAAATAAAATCAAATTAAATACCTGAATATAATAATTTTAAATGATACGCAATTTTATGAACCACTTTTAAAGAAAGGTTTCGAAAATGAACCATAAATTGAACTCTGATAGCTATTTAGATTTTAACAAGTCTTACCGAATCCACAATGTCTTGGCTACTCATGTATCACAGATTATTACTGTTTTTTTATAATATATCTAAAAAGTTGATTTTTTGAAAATTGTTTTTTTAATAAAAAAAACCCCATTTCATCTTATTAATTGTATCATAACGACAAAATTTCTTTATTGTATGGATAAAACTTAGTGTTTGCATATTTCTTTTATTTATGTTGGTATGGTGATGCATCGAATTTCATCTATTTCCTTTGTTTACCATTTGTGACAGTTATTTTGAAAAACATATTTATATCTTTTTATAATATGCAGATGCTCATACATTACTTCTTCAACATTTCTTATGCATTTTTGCATTTTAACAATACTCAATTTATAATTCAAACATGCGACAAAACATTTAATAATTCGTTTTTTTGCATAGTTAATAATTTTTATGCTGTGTTACTATTCAAAAGCAGCAAAAAAATTATGACTTTAATATTTAAATACAACTGTATTTTTATGGGCAAAGTTTAACAATGTTTTTATTAATTTATCCAATGAAAATCATAAAAAATTCTAGTGTCTGTTTCAAGACTTTAAGGTTTTTCTCTGACTGTAAAACGTAACCTTTTAAAAAAATGTATTAATTTTTAAACTGCGCCATTTTTATTTAAAATAATTTAACAATTTTAAATAATGTAATAAATTAATATTACTCATTGATAAATAATTTATTACTTCTGTATATATAATGCCGTTATAAATAAATTGAATATGCTACTGAGATATAGAACTGCCGAATATTCGAAAGTCACTATCAGATGCATATTTGGAAAAGAACCAGATAATTTTGTTAATTTCGTTATTTACTGGAAATTTCTTTTTAAAATCTTTAAAATAATCATGAATAAATGGATGAATATAATCAAATAAATCTAATTCTCTGCATGATTTTTCATATTTTTTCTAAGGGCAATCAATAATTGCAATTCATTGCAAATCAGATATCAAATGAATTTAGAAAAGCAGATGCCTCAAATCGACATATTGGCGATTCAAAATTTTACTTATCAGAAATCTACGTAATCCAAAATCGGTTATTTTATCCGTTTAACGTTCGGTATTGAGTTTTGCCTTTCTCAACTAGAAGAAAAAGAAATCTTTTGGTATGAAGCAATTTAAAATTAATTACCACCATCGCTTCCACTTCTAAGTACGAGGCAATTTTTCGTTACATCGCTGTACTTCCTCCTCAAGTTAGTGATCTTTGTAAAAGATTACGCTTATTTTAATTATTCACAAAATGAAGCGTTTATTGAGAGGATGGATACGATTATACCTCATTGGACAATTGTCGCTCTCTTGACTTTGACGTTCCAGAATGTGCAAACAGCATTATCATCTTCTTGAAGTTGAGCCTCAATTTTAATTCTTCTAAGAGTACAGAATCTTATATAACTACCAAACGATATTGTTACATAGCTTCCTCTACTAAGTTCGTCAAAGGATTCGCTATAGTGGTTGCGCGGTGACACAGTCAACAGGCCTCAACAACAAAGAACGACTTTTATTAACACACAGGTACGAATACGTATCAAACGAAGAGATGGCGAAAAAAAGCCAAGACGTACACAACCAATAGACAGCAGAACGTAAGCAGGTCGAAGCTCTCAGAGAGAGAGAGAGAGAGAGAGAGAGAGAGAGAGAGAGAGAAATTCTTTCAACTAGTAACTTGAACTGAACTCAAATGACTTACTCCAGCTAGGTCTCACGTTTTTTATATTTCCCGAGACATGGCAGAAAAGGTACTCGAAAGATCAACTTAAATCGCGTCCTAATGGACTTATCGCCAAAATTCCTAAAGATTCTGAGTCTTCCATTTTTTTGCCAAAATCGTCGTCAAACGGTCGCAAACTTTGTTGCCAAGGATGGGTGTCATTGATTCGGTATCCTTACAGCAACCGAAAACTATCAAACTGTTTTCCTTGTGATGGAACTATCTGAGCAGGGAAACAACATTTCAAATTTATAACAAAATTTTCAACATTCAGCACTTTTGTACGAAATGGGGGATGACGGGTATTGGCATTTCAATAAGCTATAGATTTTTAAATGTCAAAAATTTGACTCGCGAGATAAATATTAAACTCCTAATCAATAGTAATGGGCAGTGTAAAAGACGAGGGAAAAATACTGTAATCTTATACCCTTCTGTATGTTCTCGTAGTGGATATTCAAGTAGTCATCTCTGTCTGATCGAGAATGTTCGTGGTAGAATCCTACGGCATGTCCGAGTTCGTGGACGATGCTTCCGAACTTGAAGCAACCGGGTCCCAGAGACAGTGGCTGGTCACCCAAAGTTTTGCCTACGTGAGAATAGCATCTAAAAGTACAGAAATGCAATCGTTAATGGAGTACATACAAAACTCAAAATTCTGTTATGTATACTTGCAGTTTTTAAACTTTCTCTTCGCTAATTTAAAGAAAAAGAGGGGCTGAAAAGAAAAAAAGCATTCTTATTTTTACCTAAATCAGAGGTAATTCAAAAGAACTTATTAAAAGATATAATTCACATAATGTTGCTTTCCTTTGTTTCATGGATTATATGAAATTTTAAATTAATGAGGTCGGTTCTCTTTATTGTGTTTTAGTAGATGTAGGGACATAATCCAGACATTTATAGATTCCAGCGCGGGGTTAATTTTCCCTACATTTCTCGTATTGACATTCTCTCTCCCATCTTGGAAAAAAACAGTTAAATGTTTTTATTTGACTGAAATAATGAATTAATAAACTTTTAGGTGAAATACTCATTAACAAGGACTCACTGACCAATTTATTCCCTTCGGTAAACTGCAATAAAAATTTACCAAAAATTTGCAGAAATTTATAAATAATTGCACAAAAAAAATCATCATTGACTTTATACTTTTATATAATGAGTAAAATTATGAATTAGAGACATGTAGTATTTATTAAAATACAGTATTTGGTATAGCTAAATTGTGCATTCGGACATAGTACTTTAACCTTATTGGAATTTCAGGCCATCAGAATTACGAAGCAGGTCCTTTTTAATAAAAGTGAAGACCAGAGGAAGACATTTTTCTATCGGTGAAAGGCATCATGTTCTTGAAATATATCCTGATAAATCTCAGTATGTTTTTAGCAATTAAAATCATATGTTTATGTTGCGTTTTCGGTTCTATTAAAAAATTCTTCCTCAGTAAAATGTAAATTAATTGTGCAATTTGATAAGAACTAATGAGACCAATTTTATGTATTGTGATGCTGATTCCAATGAACCTAATTAATATATTTATCTAATTAATTTAAAGTTTCTGTATTTTCAATTATGCCTGGACTATGTAATGATTCTTAAATTACCTAGTTTCTCTTTAAGAAAAAGAAGTCTGGAGATCCTTTTATTAAAGACTATTCACTTTTCTTAAATTGTAATTATGAATTTCAAAAATGAGTCATCATAAAATTTAAGAAAAATAAAGCCCTGTATGAGAAAAAATTCCTTTAATTTTATCGGTATCCAAGTTAAGAGATAGACACTGAAAGTCTGAGTATTGTTTACGTCAAAATTATAAGATTTATCCCAAATAATCATCGTGCTGTTCCAAAACGGAATGTTAATCAAATAAAACTTCATTATTTTAAGCTTTCTTTCCTTCTATTAAATATTTACCGAAATAGCTCAAAACCTTTATATATCTTCCCTTAATTCACAATTCATTTCATTACAAATTTTTTGATTGAAATTTATTTAATTGATTTTGGTATTTGGTAATTTTAGAAAGTCTTCATTATATATATCATCATATTTTGTGGAGATACGTAATGTTATTCCCCTTAATAGAAAAAGAATAAAATATGATTGAAACGCTTGCTTTGATTCTCCTTATAAGATCTACTTTATAAAAATTATTTTTTATATATAATCAAACTATTAGACTTGTTATAACATACGTGCATTGACAACTGTCAAATTACATAGTACATTTGTGATTTGCAATGAAATTCAGATAATTTAACGTCTGACTTTTAACAACAAGTAACGCCATTTTTTGATCAATACAATAAAAAATCAGTTCCAAAAATATATTAAATTTCATTTTGAGTTCATATAATTCAATTCTTGAATTTGAAAGTGTTTAATTTATGAAAAAATTATCTGAACAACATAATTTTTTATTCAAATATAGCGATTTTAAACTAGGTAAAATCATAAATAAAATTAATAATTATATTATACATAGGAAAATTCGAAAATAACTCACCCTCTTCCGGGAAATATTCTGATGTACTGATTCTCCGTCGTTTTGGGAATAAATTTAATGCACGTTTTGTCTTCGAAGTGTTGCATGGCTTCTTTAATCTTAGGTTCTTGCTGTTCTGAAAATTAAATACAATTTATAACACTTTTTCAAGTCTTTTGTATTTGTATTTGAGTTAGAATCAGATTTATGAACAAAAATATCAAGGCTGAAAATAGTCAATAATATAGTTTGCAATTGCTTTTGATTTGAAGTAAAGTATTTTATTAAATTTGATAATTAAGACCACTATCAATCACAATAGCATAACTATTATTATTCCTAATACTACACCAGTAAGAAATCTACCTGCTGAAGGGTATTGTTAAATGTCCCTCCTTCTGTGTGCAAAAAAAGGAATCAAACGAGTATATAAGAGAGAATGTGAATATAAATACATAGAATTCAGAAACTTCAAACAAATTTCTTAAAACTAAATTTTTGATACTCATACATAAAAATTAAAAAACATAGAATTTTATTTTTGAAAATTTGTTTTGATTTGTTTTCTATTGGAACTATCTCAAGATTATGAAACATCATAGTATTATTCAGATATAATTTAATGCTACTGTCTCTTATTCGAAATATTTCGGCAATTCAAATCGAAACAACTGATATCTCATGCTTATTTTTATATTGTTCAAGAATCAAGTTCTTTCCCGATATTATTGTAGAAATATTCTAAAAGGCTCTACAAATGTGTAAGTAATTCCCAAAGAAGTTATAATTAAAATCTTCTTCAATAATTTACTTAAAGCTTCAAAATATTGCAGAAACTTTTATAGAGCTCATCGAATTTCCAAAGCAAATATCTTAGTTTTTGCAAATATCTTAAATGTTCTAGAATTTTCTAAAATATACTAGAATAACCCTAAGCGATAACGAATATATTGGTATTGCGGAATGGTTTATGATTGTTAAACATTTATACTAACTGAAATAAAATAATATTCAAAACTATTGTCCGAAAATAAAATGTGTTCAAAACTATTGTTCGGAAGCGAAATAATGTTCAAAACTATAGTTCAAAAATGAAATAATGTTCGAAAATATTTCTTCTGGAAATGTTAGGAAGTCCTAAAAATTTCCAAAACGTTGTATTATTCAAAAACATTTCCTTTCACTTTCGAATGTTCCAAAATTTCTATCATTTTAAAGATATTTTAGTACTCTCACTATTCTTACAAAAGATTATGGCAAAGGAAATCTATCCAAAGTATTTTTGTTCCATTAGTAAGTAATAAGTGTCTCGAATTTAGTTGAAATAAATCCAGTAACTTAGGAGGTGATGAGGAACACATATACATTTTTATGAACTCAATCTAAATTGTAAAAATACTAATATGAACCTATTACAATTCACATAAATAATTATTTATAATTTCATTTACATAAAAGTCAATACTTAAAATTCATTAAAATAGTAGTAGTTATTTTCCAGAAAAGCAAAGAAACTTACTTAATTGTGGATCTATGGTATAAGGAATGCGTCCATTGGGCCATAATCGGTGTTTCTCTACTACAGCATTTCTATCCTAATTTTTTAAAAAAAGTCTTTACTTTATTGTACATATAGTCAAGGTAATTGATATTTATTAGAAAATTACTTCTTGTATTATCGATGAATGGCTTAATACATATTTGTATACATTTTAAAACTAAAAGAGAACCATGATATGAAATAATTTTCATTATCGATATAATTTCATAACAAAGAATATCGATTTTCAATTCTTAAACTAAATTCTAATCAATGTATATCGATTATTTTTTAATGCATCAGAAACATATTCTATATTTCGTTGAGAGTAATGGTACACCTTTTTTCACGTATTACTAACTTCATTTACCATCATCTGTTGATACATGGAAAACTTTATTACCCAAATTAAAGCTGTGATATTTTGTCTTCATTTTGTAAAATATTATAGCATTTCTTATGTCGGCAATATGTTTCAAAATGAATAGTAATCCAGAAATGTGTATTTAGCAGCAAAAGTGAACCAAGGAAAATATTAAAACAATGCCCCCACTCCTTTTTTTGTTGACAGAAATGTAATCTTTAAACTGGGAAAACTAAGATTGGCAATTCAATAAAGTCTGAATAAAATATAAGGCATCTTTGAACTCATATGATTTCCATGATACAAACTAGACCATGCTATCTATATCTTATGCTATACCAGTTGATTCATTCCTCAAAATCATGGTATTAATTTTCTAATATCAATCAATTTAATCTATCTATTGAGCTAATTTAATTTTTGATTGCTAAAAATTCTAGTTGTTACAACAACAAAAAATGGCAAACATAATAAAAAGTACTGAAAAAGTCTACTATCAAAATTAAATCTCAATACACCAACAAAATGAAAATATATTGAATTTTTGCAGGAAGTAAGTTTCTTATAATTAACAATTAAAAAAGTATCAGGCAGAATAATTTTCCAAAAAAGAAAATTTTAAAGTCATTGTGCCTAATGCTTTTTTCACGAAGAAATAAAGAAAACGGAGATAAGTTATGTAGAGATAGATATATATTAGTATCAAAGATTTGAAAGTGTGACCATACAAATAGAATTGATGATATAAAAAACAATATTATAGTACTTAGAAATCATAAAACTTAAATAATTTTTTGAAAGAGTATTGTGAAATGACTTACACCTGGAGATATTCCCAAAATGTCACCTTCAAATAGATCTGGATTGTGCATGGCTTCATCACCGTTTTCTGAAAAAAGCAAAAGGCAACTCATAAGCAACATGCAAGGACAAGTTAAACTTGTTTTTGATCCCTGGAGTCGAAATTCATAGACATCTAGATATTATCAAACATAAATATTTATACATACGAATTTATAAACCATTATCTTTTAAAATAAAACAATCTGCTCAATTTTTAATTATAATATCCATATTTTTGTAAATTTTAGAATTTGTTCCCATTCCAATTACAATGTAATTAAATAAATAATAAATTTTAATGCATTTTAATAAATTGAAAATATGAAAAATATTTTATAAAAAGCTCATAAAATAATATAAAAACATAAGACGTCTTCATCAGTTTATTCTGTTAATGCTATTTTAATTCATGGATTTCTATATCTGTTTTGTTAGAGTTAGATTATTTTAATAGCTATTTCCAAATCTGCGAAAATCTCCGATTACAATTAATCCAATTCGTATTAAATCTGGTTCCGTCACTTTTATTTAATATATTGGTAATTCATTTCTAATCATTGCAAATGATATTAATTAAATTCAAATATATATTTATAAATTTGATCTAGAGTCTATATATTTGCAGATGTAAATTTTTCGGTTTGCAGTTAGCTGGAGATTTCGAATATCTAATTTCATATTTATTTGTTCTATTTTCCAACGTCTTTAACTAAGAATTTTCTATATTTTTATTATATCATTTAAAATCACTTTAAAGAGCCCCCATAACCATACTAAATACAGAGTAAAAATATTCATTCTGTCCATATAAAGGTAACAAGGCAAAAAGGCAAACTTTTCTGGGAAAATCTTTAATAGAATAGACTTTCGTGTAATTTTTTGAATCAATTCATACTTGGAATGAAACTTGCCCTGATTCTTGAACCAGGAAAAGGCTGAAAACAAAATAAGAAATTAAAGCGGACTTAATTTTGATTGTTCATGGTTTCATTTCATGAAACGATACCTCAACAGGTAATTTCTCATTCTGCAGGTAAATACCTCTCATTATCCATAATCGAAGAAAGTCGTGGAATATTAAAAAAAAAATCTCAATTTTTAAACGTTATCAGCTTTTAAAATTTTAACAAAATATAATATTAAAATATAATATAAAATTTAATTCATTAAAATATAAGTAAAAGCAAATTTAAAAATTTCTTTATAAGATATCATATTTGTAAATCATATGGGAAAATTTATTGCATTCTTTCTCATCTCAAAAAAATAAATCAGAAGAATCGTATAAAAAATTGCAGAATAGGTGCTTAGAGAATGTGAAGAATTCCAAAAAATTATTGTTTCAGTTATTGGTATAGTGTATGCAAAAATATTCATCTCTTAACATTATTGAGTGACATCTAATGAATATTTAGGAAATGAAAGCACCACGAGTGTAATTGGATTATAAAAAGGTGACAAAATTTCATGGATTTAGAAGAGGAAATTTCAGAATTAACGTAGAATATTGTAATAAAAACTGAAAGAAAATTTGCACTGCATAAAAACTTAAGATTTTACGAATTTAGAATTTTTTTAATCAAATAGCAAAAAATAAATAAATTCGCCTTCCAAATATTTTAATGTAACTATGTGTTAAACACAAGTTACACACACTAACAAAAAGGGGGGGGCGATATTTGCCTCGGCTTTCTTAGGTATAAAAGACAGAAAGGAAAAAAAAATATGTATATTCATATTATATTGTTTCTTGATGAATTATTTTATCGATGCACTTTTCTATTTAGCAATTTTTCAAAAACTATGTAAGGTGTGTCCTAATTCAGTATTTCTGAAAAAGTCTTGAGGCAGAATTTAACAACGAAATGCAAGCTATTAATATTGACTGCATTTTGCAATTTAATTACGTATACCAAACACATATCGTAGATTTTGAAGTAATAAGGATCCATATTTTATAAATTTTCTATTTAATGACCTAATACGGATTAAACTATGCTCGATAAATCTTGAAATGCGTTGGGAACAATATTTAAAACAATTTATTACATTTGAAATTGTGATGTATCGCGTAAATATAAAATATATAATGTTCATATCACATTAATAACAACAAAGGCTTTTACAACTGCTTATAAAAAAAAAGTGAAGATTATTATGATAATGAGATTTTGGTCCGTTGAATTGAAGCTTTACTATTGTTAAGGGTGGGGTGGGGTGGGGGGTATTTGTCCGCAGGTTCTATGGTGAAAAGTTCAACAGGCTCAATATCAAATAATGATATTTCCTTCGGGTCTTATTGCCTCTGCGACAAGACAAGTATATTTTAGAGCAAGCGACGGAACTTGACTCCTATTGAATCTCTCGCGAAGATTCTCGAATAATCGATATCCTTCACTTTTGTTTCCAGTTCACTAAATTCGCTACTTAATCGCCAAATGGTTGCCAAAATTGTAGCCGAAGCCGGAGGATCATTGATTCGGCATCCATTTAGGAGTCATTATTACATCTTTAAAACTACCTTTCTTTCCATGGGACTCACCGTGCAGAGAAGGAATATTAGAAATTCGTAATACTGTATTTAAAATGTTTCTAAAATCACATGACAAAATTTAAAATTAAGTCAATCATACAGAAACAGATCATATTTGCCTTATAGCACACACTAAAAATCGCAGAGAAATAAAGAAAAAGGACAATTTTCAGTGAATTAAGTAAAAGATATCACATGAAATTTACAGCGAAAATTAATGAATATAAATTCAGAATAACACAACGACCCATTTACCAGGATATCGCATAATAAGCGTATGCAACATGAGAGATGACAAATGCTACATTGATTAATAACTGAACTTTAGACTACTTAATTGAAGTGTTCAAAGGACTTGCCATTCATTGTAATACATGCTTTGCATGTAGATATTTATGCCAGCATATTGTTTGGTTACTTTAAACTTTCGTATTCGAATTTCGTTGTACATTTCACCTATTTTTCCGGTGCCTTGATCTATTACACAAATGACTTATTTTTGTATGTCTAACCTACTCTCAATCATGTGGTTTTAGAAATAAACTTAAATAAAATGAATAGGGATAAAAAAATTTCAAAAAATATTTTATATTATGTACGGTTGCTTAAGATAATGTGATAGATTTTGCAACTTTTTAATTTGTATGTAGGAGTGAAACAAGGGAAGAAATTCCATAAATAGCTGCGTTGAGTAAGGAATATAGAATCTAAGCTTAAGATGGAAGAGTAATCAGAATTTTTGTACCGAATACTCTATCTTCTATGCTGCTAGGATATTTGTATGAATTTAGGCAAATTATAATCATAGAGTGGCAATTCAACTTGGCAATAAATTGAAAACAACGAAAAACTAAATCCCAAGTGAATGATGTAACATTTTTATCATTCTCTGATGGCTTTAGGAGGAATTGAACAAAATTAAACATTTTTCATGGTAAAGTAGGTGACTACTTTGCAGTAGACAACAATGAAGGAAAAAATGGAACATTTCATATTATTTATCAGTCGAAACCCAATATTTAAAGATTGGATAGAAATGCAGTTTAATTTTTTGTTCAGGAACTAGATAATATATTTCTTAAGCTATCTCCAAGATTTTAAAAAAATCATTTGATAAACTTTTAATTTAAAAGGTTTTTCTTTATATTGTTTTTTAACCCCCTTCCAAGAAAAACCTTTTTTTTCCCGCATTTTCAAACGAATTCTGGGTTTTTAACTGGTATATTTTGGTTTTATACTTATTTTTTCAACCTATTTCATATAAAAATTTAAAAATATAATTTTTTTATAGCGTTTTTCAAAGAAATTATCCTGAACGTTGTTTTGTATCTTTAATATATAATTTATTTGAACACAATACAGAAAGACTTTTAAAGCATTTTTTTTTCGTATTTAATAAATTTCTTTGTGACTTATTTTGGTTTCCCAAGCAACATCATTCACATATTAGTCCATATCACTACCATTCCTCTGTTTGCTCTTTCACTGTTGCAAGCAAAGAGGAATTACAATCTACGTTATATGGCAATGACAAAAAGTAAAATTCTAGAGATTTTAATAGCCACATGCAGAATGTGCAAGTGGCTATGGAACACTTATTAGTGATTATGATTACGCAGTGTCTGGAATAAAATGGATAGCTGCACGGATATGATCCGTGGGACTAAGAGAAGTTACATTATGCAATTATCCTGTGCTGCAACAAGACTGTAAATTTCCTTCTTCTTCTTCTTCTTCTGTATTTTTCTTTTTTTTGTTTTATTTATTTCTATTGTTCTTTGTACAATCGTTGTAGTATTTGGAATCGGTGCAATTGTTTTGAATAATCTTGTATATCAATTGATTTTATATAAATTTGGATAATATTTATGGTCTACTATTCTATATTGATACGAGGGTAATGCTGTTTCTTATAGTTCTTTCTAAATAGTCAGCTTGAGTTGAGTAGTTTGAATATAAAATGGAATCAAATATTTGATGTATTTTTAACAAAATATTCCAATTTGCGCGGACGCAAAATAAATTAATAAATAAAAAAATAATTATGTGAAAAAAATTAACCTGAATTGATTAATTTTTTTCACTCATCTGCTTTTTCCAAAGATAACATATACACATAGATGGAAATCATAGGTAACTGCGCAAAACTAATAATTTTTTAATTAAATAATTTTTTTCTCTCATTGTGATACATTTCATAGTAAATTATTTATTCTTTACATCTGGACAAAAGTTTGCAAAATGTACTCAGTTAAATTATTGCATTTTGTAGTTAAATCCTTCTCTTGAATGAATGTTTAATCTCTTCATTGAAATTTTACTGTTCAAGAAATATTAACAAACTTTCTGCTAAATAAAAATTAATGAACATTTTTTGGTCGAAATCAATACATAAACAATTACCTCCTTAATTATATTCTTAACTTATTGATTTATTAAACCTCCTAATCAGGTAATTTATCATATTTGAGTCATATATCATTATTTTAATCCCATATAAAAATGCAAATAATAATTGAGGTACTCAAGCATTTCTAAATAATTTTTGTGATTTAATTAATTTTTTTCAAAGCCATTTAAACAAATGTGAGTACTTGGGGTTGAGATGTTTGACATTCCATCAAAACTGGAATCAGGAATCTGATTGCCCATGCATGTTCCAAAGATAATACTTACCTAAAATAATAATTAAGTAGTCTAAAAAATGTCGTCTGTTCTCTGATTAACGCCTTTCAGTTCTTTCTGATTAACGCCGCTTTTTCAATCCGAATTTGGGAAGTCATCTTTAGCCATCCTTAATCCTGTATATCATAAATTTTAACGATTACATTTTAAGTTCCAAAAATGTTCATATTTTGGACTCACACGAATATTTTTGAAACAATATATATTTATTTAACATTCAAAATTGATAAATGTTTAGTTGCAAAACCCAATCATATTTTTTCTTTTTTTATTTAAAATTATAATTAAATCATTTTTATTCAAAATGAAATTAAAATTAACATTTTTAAACTTCAGGAGCTTTTGAATCAAATTTGCCTTTGAGTTCTAACCAAGTTAGCCTAGTGGATAACTTCGCTTGATAGTTTCTCCGACCTAATTACAAATTTAAACATAAAAAATTCTAGATTTATGTTCACGAATCAAACACATCAAATGAACTAATAAGAGACAAACGTCGTCATATTTTACTGTGAACAAATTACTGAAAATTATTAACAACTCCATAATAAATTCAGTTTTTATTAAAATACCATTGTTGTTGCATAAATTTATAGTTCGAATATTATGACATTCAATGCAAAATCATACCTATGCTTTTTGCGAAGCATGTTGAACAACCCAGTACTAAAAGAAACACACTTTTCCAAGCCATGGTTGACGCAAGAAATTCCGAATAAAATGCTGTGCCTGGAAATGATAGAATTATACTTTGATTCAGCATATTTATTATCTTTGCGAGAAAAAAAATGTCTGCGAAATATCGACATCTGTCGAACACACTTGACATGTGCTCCTTTTCACATCGTGTACAGAGCTTGAATTTCACTAGTATATTAAAAAATTAAATCCGCAAGTATCTATTTTATTGTTAAGATACAGAGTGGTAATGAAAAATGTCTGATAATATTAAAATACTAAAAAAAAAAAAAGTAATTTTTTTCTTTCTTTTTTTCTCTCAATTAGCAAATGTTCTCTAAACAGTCTAAAGATTTTATAGATATATAATTTTTAATACAGATTTAAAGTTTTGGTGTAAGGGTCTCAGGCTGAACTTTATTTTGTTCGCTACTTTTACTGTGATCACAAGCAAATGGACAGACACACAAACATTATCCAAGTTTTTTTTCTTACTTGATTCAAGGAAATCTAAAACTTTGAAAATCAAAATTCCGGAGGAGTGAAAATTTTTGGGTTATTATTATATGCATCATCCATCAGAAAAACATGAAACTACATGCAATCCCCCCGGTGATGGCACTTCGTAATTCGGGGTGAGAAGCTTCCGGCATAGTAGTTGGTTCTCGCCACTCCTGTGGGTACACGAAAAGGTGGTCTGGCTCCTCTCGATGACTGGACCTACTTTCTTAGGGAAGGGCTGTACTTTGACCGGTGATGACCCTTAGGACTTGGCCACAGTTCCCGCCAATTCTGCTGTTGCGGCAGTCCGGTCATTCAAGTTTTTCCGTGTGCCTTCCGACGGGTCGGAGTAGTCAGTTTGTGATTTCGGTGTTATTGAAAGAAATCAATTTTTTGCTATTAATTGTATAAAGACGAATTTAATTTTCGACTGAAATTAATATAAATTATTATTATTAATTTATTTTGGGGTATTTGAGCATCAGCAAGTAACATCAGATTTATGTAAACTTAATTTGTCTTAGGCTAATGTATTCGAGTTGTTTGTGACCATGAGTGGGGAATAAAAAACTGAGACAATTCTTATTCAGAATATTCATATCATATGCATATATATATATGTACACATATTGGCTAGCAAAAAATACGTTTCTCACATCAGAAGGCTCTAGAATATTCTCTATTGGTTCAAAATGAGATAAAATTTGAACTACAAATAATTAAAATGAAGCATTTGGCATTTATTAAACAAAAAAATTTAGTACAAAAGTCCGTCAATAGCTGGAGCTGTAATACACATCAAAAAGTTTAATATGCTTTATAAATGTTAAATAATATAAAAAAGCATCATTAAAATTACTCAATATATTCCCTTCATATTCAACAATATGCTCTAATCTCAGAACATGGCACCGACTGTTGTCATTTATATCTGGCACTTGATGACTGATATTGTCCTTCGTGAAATCCCACAAATATAAAGTCTCAAGAGGGAATATTCGGTAAACGATGAGACTATTGGAATATGATGGCTGATCATCCGTGCATCTGTGAAATGTTATTTTAACAACTGCTTTGCAAATGATCAATGTGAAGAGGTGGGTCAACCCACATGAAAAGAATGTTCTTATTGCATCCGTGCTGTTGAAGTTGTGAGTTTACAAAATCACTCAGTATATCATGATATTCCTCCACATATGTCCTGCGACGAACAGACTTGAATTCCATTTGAAGTGATCTCTTCAAAAAATACTGTCCAATAATAAAGGTAGCCTTACAACCACAAAATATTGCCACATTGTCAGAATGTAAGGATTGTTCCTGAATAGCGTGAGAGGTTGTTCAAATTCGACACCTATGGATATTAATTTACCAATTGGGGCAAGAATGAATTTCATCACTCCACAGAATGTTCCATGGTCGTCAACCACCATTCCAGTTAGGAATTGAAATGCAAAAATTTTACGAACCTCTGAGTCCTCACATTGTACTAGGAACACAGGCTTGATTTTGTACAGATAAAGAAGCAAAATCCGTCGCAAGATTTTTCTCATACAGGGAAATACGGCATATCCAATACATGGGAAACAGTTGCACCACTCTCATTACCATGCAGCAACTGATTGTTGGCTTAGTGACCACTGTAGCCACATTTTCGGCGTTAGAAGATGGAATTTGCTTTCGTTTTTTACATGCAAGAATGCCAATCCCAAATTTCTGCATCATCTTATGTAGTGCGCATGGGAACATTGTATCTTTTCGTATCCGCTTCACTCGACAGAATTCTTATGCAGCTGCAACAGAGTTCTGCCTGTACTGATTGGACTACTTTACGAGTAGCATCTTTTCTTTCAATGTAGGCATAATGTGCAGAGAAGTAATTAATACCCGTGCAACATCTGCCCTCTTCCTATCGGAAGAATAATGCTAATAGGCATGCGCTATCATGCAAGTGATGTTTCACCTTTTCAATACATGCAATCCATTTGTATTATAGAGCCCTCTATTGGTGAATTTTGATACTAATTTTTTATTCAATAAATTTTATCGTTTGAATTATTTGTAGTTCAAATTTTATCTCATTTAGAGCAATCAAATCCTTTCTAGAATCCTCTGAAATAGGAAATTTATATCTTGTAAACTTTGTATTTTCAAACGATTTCGTTAATGAAACATGTTTTTCACTATATCATTTCTCAAAGGTTGCTTTGGTTTCTCGACAAGAAAACAATATATAGTCTTTTTAATATTGATTTCTTGAAGTATTTTTGCTTTTGATACAGATGTAATTGGCTGATGCATGGAATAGCACATAAAAGAAGTAGTATTTGTAAGTCTGAATGGTGAATTACCGTTTTCATCTGTAATTAAGAAGAGGAGGGGGGGGAGAACAAGTACACGACGAGTCTCAACTATCAAATGCATCCAAAGGGTTAAAAATAATTGCTAATTTTATTAGTGTGAGAGTGGAAATGGGGGAAGAGTGAATGCTAGAAATTATTATGCTTTTATTTTAATTTTCGGAAGCTGAATGTGGCACTTTTCGTTTAACAAACATTAGATTAGAATTCAAAAGATGAGTATTAACAAATAGAGGATAACATTAAAATTCATTCGTAGCATGTAAAAATTTTTTTAGATTGTTTGGCTACCCAATATGTTATTTTCAAAAATCTTTATTAAAAAAAAGAGTTTTGTAAGAAATGTGCAAATTTAGAATGCTATTTTAGAATGCTTCTTTACAAATTACATATATTTATTGATCAATTTTACTTTATGTAATTATTTATTTTCATAAGCATACAAATTGGTTTTACAGATTGTATCTACACTGGTGTGAAAAACTTAAGCAACAGGTATGTTTTTTGCCATAACTTTACGAGAAATCATATGAGAGACATGAAATTCAGAAATGAGATACAGCATTTTGTTCTGAAAGAATGACGAAAGCATAGTTGCGCAGAAATGAATACAATGCATACAGTATGGAATCAAACAAAAAAAGGCTTTATTGAACTCATAGTATCGTTACACATGATTGTCTGTCCAAGAGGAAGAACAGCAAGCAGATGTTCCTTAGTATG
>JAPMOR010031545.1:390415-434894 GCA_026543865.1 Argiope aurantia | reverse complement strand
CATACTAAGGAACATCTGCTTGCTGTTCTTCCTCTTGGACAGACAATCATGTGTAACGATACTATGAGTTCAATAAAGCCTTTTTTTGTTTGATTCCATACTGTATGCATTGTATTCATTTCTGCGCAACTATGCTTTCGTCATTCTTTCAGAACAAAATACTGTATCTCATTTCTGAATTTCATGTCTCTCAGATGATTTCTCGTGAAGTTATGGCAAAAAACATACCTGTTGCTTAAGTTTTGCACACCAGTGTATATACTTATTCAGTATTTATCATTGTAAATTTCTTTTATTATATATGTTTGTAACATATATAACTTGGGATTTTCATTTTTGAATTTTTTTAAATGAATAAGAAAAGTAAAATATTAAGTTTGAAACGTTTTAAAACATTTTTTTTAATTTCCCCATAACATGAAAGATAAATATAAATTTTATAGTTGAATGTTCATGAATTTTTTTAAATATTTTCAATGTCATTGTTAATAATAATAAATATTTAAAAAATAAATAAATTTATTTTACAATTAAAACAGAAAAAGAAATAAATAAAATTAAAGAGGGAGAAAATAGAAAATTTATTTTATAATATTTAGAGACAGGAAAGTTCAAAATTCGCAGATGTTTTGACATTTTTGCCTTTTTTCTTTGAAATCAAAATGCAACAGTTAAATGACAAACATTTTCTTAAAAGTTGGGTAAATTTAAAAAAAAAAAAAATTAAAACTACAAAGCAAAAACCTCCTAGTTTAGAGGCCTATCAGTTTTCTTTTGTTTAAAATTCTAAAGATAGCTTAAAAAATACATTATCTAGTTCCTGAACTAAAAAAATTAAGGATTATTTCCATCCACATTTTAAATATTTGTTTAACACATAAATAGCATGCAATTTTCAATTTTTTTTTCGCATTGTGAAACCTTAAAACACCTATATAGTATTTAAGAAAGTGCAGATCATATTGAGAAATTATTATTCTAAATTGGAATTAAAAAATGTATTAGATTTTATTTTATGAGGTTTTTCGTAATTAAATATTACCAAAATTGAGAATTTCAGAAAATAGCATTAAAATGTTCATAAGGCAAATATAAAAATCAGTGTAACCTCTCAAAAAATAGAAGCAAAATTCAAACGGAAAAAAAAAAATCTTTTATACGTTTTTACCTAAATATTTATTCCAACGAACGATAATAGACAGAGACATACGATAAGCTGAATAGAGAGAAGTTCAATGTAAGGCATTCAACATGAGCTCTATTTGTAACGCGACAAATATTGAATTGAAAACCCATTTTTTTTGCCACAAGTAATTGGTTCCGGGCTATTGAATTCACAGCCGTAACAGTTCGATCTCACAGATCTTCAAGAGTATCAAATGTAGGTGGCACATGCATGTTGTCCTTGATGTACTCCCATAAACAGACCACGTTTGAAAGCAGTTAGAAATGCTGAACACTGTCACTTGATGTGCGAGGATCACTAGTGTTTCCCTTTTGCGTAATGCAACAATCTTCTACAAATTTATTTTACCAATTGCAAATTTGCTTATGATGAGCCAGTCCTTGAAATAACAAAGAAATACACGCTGCACTGCAACAATGGTTCCACACTTTGGATACAATGTCGTAGTGAGGATAGCAGCCGGTCGGGACGTAATATAATTTTTCTGTCCATAGTTCTTATCAATGGTTTTATAAATATAAATGTTGCCCGGAGCATGATATTTCATTTCAAAAAATGACATAAATGCTTTAAGGTTTTATTCCGATGACACTAAAATGACGAGTGTGTATAAACACTTTCTCACTTGTCATAGCTCATATACTTCAGCACATAATACAATTTTTCCTGAGACGTTTTCATTTTTTTTTCGTACAGAAACAACAGCTTTGCTCTAATCCAGATTATTTAAATTCATTAAATAAAACCTTCCTCAGTGATGCATCGTTTGTGTCTATATTTATTGTTGTCCATTAGAAATAAATATTTTAAATCTGCTCTTTCCTTTTGAATAATCCTGTACTTTCCACATCATGATGTTATCTGTTCTTATATATTTATGAAGACTAGGAAAGAGTTCCATGAAATTTAACTTTCCTTCCGTAGAATTTTGCCTGATATTTAACTCATTAAATGTTTCATTATGATAATACCGATAGTTTTGTAAGCTCCAAGAATAGTATCAATGTAAGAGAAGAATATTCCTTTTGATATAACTTGATTCTCTATTGGGACTTCCATAATTAATCGTCCATGACTATATAAACAAAGAATGATAATAATTCGAATGAAATATAATATCTGTATAATTAATAACATCTGTAAAAATTAGTTTGCACATTTCCAGCTTATAAATTATGTATGTACTAGGTTTAGTAACTTTAAATCAAACGGTCTATAGAGCACGAACATACATTTTTATTATTAATAGAGATTATTATTGATATCACAAGGGACGGAATTTTATTGTTAATATTACTGATTGTGGCACAAGTTAATACATTATGGTCCCAAGATTTATTTTATTAGATTTTTCATTAATTTACCTTTTGGCCTTTTATTTTGCTACACCTTACTATATAACATATATTTTTATCATCGTTTTGTTCACTCTAAAAATTTTAAATCGGATCAAAGGAATTACTACCATTGCATTACTGATCTCTTGTCATCTCGTCTTACGTCTGCACATATAGGAAAAAATAAAATTTCGAATCATGTCCAACAAAAAATGTGCTTCCTTCGATAAATTTTCATTTGTGAAAAATAAATAAATGAAAAATCAAAGCCCGAAACGGAAGAGAAAAAAAGATAAGAGTGAAATAGATACTGAAGAGAAAGGACATCAAGGACAAAAAAGCAAAGGCTAACTACATAGAGCGCAGATTGAAAAATGCGAAAAACTTGCGACGAATGTTGAAAGAAAAGCCGTTGAGAGTCGGAGAAGTCGAAGTTTCATAAATAATTAAAGAAAATCTTGTGTCTTGAATGTTATGCAGTGAAGAATAAATTATTCTATTCTAATTGTTCTTAAGAATTTGAAAGCATTGCGAATGCTTTCTATTCTGATGACATGTAATTATTTAATCTGCAATACGGAGGGCGTCATGCGTTTAGAAAGGTAAAAGTGTGATTTTATTCATTTTTTGAACTACCTGAACCTTTGAAAAGTTTATTTATAAGTAAGATTTGATAAGCTAAATTCAGAGAGAAGAAAATGAATATTTACAGAGGAAAGTTAGTGGCAATGTTTATAACAAAAGATTCGAAGGACATATGAAAAATTAGAACTGAGTTGTCAGTTAGTCATACATGCACTGAAGAAGTCAATGAGCAAATAATTTTGTGACCAGTTGATGAATTTTCTGTCTCAAATAGTGGCAATCTAAAGAGTTCATTCTGTTAAATAAAAAAAAAATC
Source organism: Argiope aurantia (assembly GCA_026543865.1). Classification (NCBI taxonomy): domain Eukaryota; kingdom Metazoa; phylum Arthropoda; class Arachnida; order Araneae; family Araneidae; genus Argiope; species Argiope aurantia. The sequence goes on along the minus strand of JAPMOR010031545.1, from coordinate 431,470 downwards.
AGTTTTGATCATCTTGTGATGTTTACCATCTTGTTTTACCATCTTTGTTATGACTGTTTTTTTGGAAATACGGTCATTTCCGATTGTATGTACAATTACAGATAATTATGACAGATATTATCTTTCTCCCAATTCATTACAATGTCCAAGAAAATAAAATGTCATAATTATTTTTATAAAGAATGCATTTAGTAACTGATTTAAAATTATATGTAATATTTATTATAATTAAATAATATGTTAAAAATATAAAGTATAATAAGTGGAATAATATCATTAACTTGAAATCAAATAAATAATTTATTTTTGAAATACAGTGCGAAAATAGACATTAGAAGAAATAAATATCATTTATACATACTTATAGTGCATTAAGCTAAAGCTATCCCCTCGTTTTTATAGAGGTCAAATAATAGAAAATCATAAACAAGAGTACAATATTAAAAATGGAATGGTAATGGCAACTACAAATTTAATAAATATGCTCAGTATTTAAAATAAATTAATTTAGTTCTAAACCTCAGTTTTAATAAGACAGCATTTCAATGCATACAACATGAAAATAAAAACCAAATTTTAAAATCCCTCTTATACAATTTAAAAAAATCTTTTGCTCATTAAAAAAACTTAACACATTTCATGATCTCCCAAACAATAGTTAAATCTTTAGTACTAAAATCCATTATATGTAGTGTATTTGATATTTAAAAACACCTTTAATAAATTGAATTTCCATAGAAAAATGGCAATTTAAATAAGAACATTAATTCTAAATTAAAATCAACTAACAGAAAAATAAATACAGTAAATGTGTATATTTTTGCTACAGATAATTTTAAGATACATATTTTGTGTTCTAATTATAATAAAAATTTTAACAAAATATGAGCAATCAAAATAAATTAACAAGTAATTAAAAAAATCTGAGCAATTTTTATGCATTAAAATTTAAATTTAAACCTGAATGCTTGCATTCCATTAAAGTTAAATAAAATATTTACTACAAAAATGAAAAATTAATACATGTAAAAAAAAAAGAGCAGTAAAAGGTGAAAAGAAATAACTGTAAATATGATAATAATGCATAAATATTAGCTGAGAGAATATATTAATGATCTTTTTAAGAATATATACACAAAAAGATGCATAATTAAGAAGGCTAATTAAGATATTTAAGAAACTCTTCCACAGGTATGACATTTGATTTTGAATATAAAAACTAATTTTTAAGGCAGGATTGCCCAACACTTTTGATTGTATATAATGTAGTGAATTACGTATCAACATTATTTGATTGGATTAATTCTTATAAAATTGTAGCCTTTTAATAGTATTATCTCAAATAAAAACAAGCTTTCACAAAAGCTTTTTTTATTGTTAAATCAAAATATTGCTCTTCAATAGCTTTTCTTTTAAAATAAAATATCAAAAAAGGTGAAAGGAAAACCAATCACTTAAAAAAAAAAAGGGAATAACTTTCTATGTTTCTAAAATCTGCATTATCCTTCCTTTTGTTTTCAAATATTTAGTGCCAGATATAGATTTAGTGAGGTTCTGAATTATTTAAATGATGCAATCTTTATATTTAAGTTGTATATTTTGTGAATATGATATGATGGATTAGATACAAAAAAAAAAAAATCTCCTCTCTCATAAAAATGGTTTTGCTTTATGGGAGGCTAACTTTAGCTTTTGTAATTTATGCATAAGCCTGGCACTGCAATTAATAAAAATAAACTCTTCCCACATTTATTATAAGAGTTATTTTATAAGAGGAAATATATTTATGCATGAAGTCATGTTAACACAAAATTATTTTATGTGGAGATTTATGACAGAAATGCTAATGATAAATTGATGTAAGCCTGGCAATAGGACTGCAGATTTAAGATTTTAAAAACAATTTGTTTTTAATTTAGTTCATCCTTTTTTCCCTAAAATTTAATAAAACTAAAAGTATTCTTAATTTAGCAAAAGCTTTCTTTCTATAATAAAAAGTTTTAACTCAGATATAATTAAGTACTTAAGAAAAATTAATGAATCTGCAATTTTATCTCCTTATCAATATATTTTTAAATAAATTAACTATGGCAGGGGAAAGTACTTTAAGCAATACAATACATATAGCTTTGATGTCAAACTATAATCATATGAAAGCATCAAAATAAACTATACAATAAAAAGTAAATAAATGAAAAGACTGAAACAATTGCACTTGCATTAATATAACATTTAATAGTTGCAATTATCCAGACAAAAACACACAATATAATCCCTGACATTTTTCCACTTTAATTTACTTATTTGCCATCTAAAATTTCTTCTTCACAGAAATAACAATAACTTCTTTCAAAACAACAGAAATATTTTTTTATTAACTGAAGAAATGTTTTTTCACAAATTCTTATTTAATTTTCAAGAATCCAAGATTTAAAAAAAAATTAATAGATGTAATTTTGTGCAAACATCTTTACAAAGATATTCAATAAAAGTGCAAAAAATATTTTCTAATAACATAATTTAAAATGACAATGACAGATCCAGTTAATATGCATTAAAATAAATTTCATTTATTAAAATAATAGAGAAAAACATAACAAAATTATTAAAACAAAACTTATTCAATATGGTGTATAGTTAAATAATCTAAAAGCAAGCCCATTTATTTATATAAAAGTGTATTTAAATATTAGAAGCATATTTTTGAATCCAAACTAATAACTAGAAAATTCCAAGAGTTGAAATACAATTAAATTTGAAACAATTTTATTCTTAATATGAAAAAAATTAGCAAAATTGATAATTACTAACTTTACTCTCATATTTAGCCATTTCTTTTCTTTCTGTTTATTACACATTATTTCCTATAAAACGAATGTAAAGCGATACATTTTCAAGGATCAATTACATGAATTATATAATAAATTACAGGAAAGGTTCAATATTTATTTCTAAAGCTGAACAAGGCATATTTAAATCAAAATTAGTAATAGTGTCAGGATGCAAAACTCCAAGGGTTCCAATACTTTTTTCACCAAACATCACTGCTGCACACCTTCCAGGAAAAAAAGTAGGATTATCATATGCTTTAATACAGTAGCCTGCATTGGTTTCACTTGAGGGTGGAACATCCAAAAGCTGCATTATCCTGTCCAATAATCCATGGATTATTTCAAATCCTGGTTTCTTATTATAATAGACAGCACAGAGTCTTCTTTCATTCCTTGCTCCAACATCTTTACTATCATCTTTAACTACAACATCTGCTATCTCATATAATTTCATTGGTAGTGGCATCTTCTTATTAGCATGAACTGTTTTCAAAAGACCTGGTAATAGCGTAGTTCGTACGACTTGAAATTCCAAAGTTTTTGGATTTGAGATATGCACAGCTTCAGAAAGAGCATTTGTAGATTTTAGTTTTGCTGATATATCATCTCGTGAGCATAAAGTAAAAGACAAAGCTTCTGTAAAACCAGCATGTGCAAGTTCAATTGAAAGCTGCTCCGATAACTTAACCAATGGAAGCTGGGCAGAAATGGTCACAACTTGTGGAATAGTCTTAACGATGTTGTTGTAACCATAAGCAATGGCAGTATCTTCCATAATATCACAGGCATGAATGACATCATGTCTTGTAGGAGGAATCTCAACCTTAATTTCATCATTCGAAATCACCTCAGACTTGAGACACATCTTAGTTAGCATATCAGCAATACTTTCTGGAGTTTCATTTATACCAACAGATTTATTGATGTATTCTGAAGAGACAATTTCAGTGCGATACTTGAGTTCAGGATACAGAATTATGTTTCCTTCAAGGTCTACAACTTCTACTGGTTCAACTACAAACTGTTCTTCGCAGTATTCACTAAACATGCAAACTAAGGTATCAAGCACAACTTTTGCCTTGTGCAAATCTAATGATGTAACTTCAATAAATACATTTTTGGTATTAAGAGTTATCTTTGTGTGCTCTCCATTGATGATAGGAGGCATAGATAAAACTACATTATTCTGGTCGTAGATTATTGGATAGACTGGTTTATCTTTAATAATATGAAGGTACTGTTTTAAGTGTAGATCAGTTTGATATACTTCCATTAATTCTTCTGCAGTGTATTCCTTGTCCTTATTTAAAGGTATGAACTTAATTTCTTTTGGAGGTTTTGCTGTGAAGAGAAAAGGCCCAGTGATAGTATCCAAATCATGAGTACCAATAGCTGCAATTGTTCTTCGTCTGCATACATTCTGATGTAACTTATCCTGTAGATCAATGAAACTATCATAATTGCTTTTTGTAAAGGTAATTCCCCGAAGAATAGCGGCAACAGCATATGGCCTTACTCCAGTACATGCAGCATCAATTACAAGCCTTTGCCTCTCCTGAGGACAAGACAAAGTGTAACGAGGAATTTTTAGTTGACCTTGAAAGATTTTTAAAGATCGAACAAGACCTTCCAAGCAAAGGAGATCATAGCGATTGGCAGGAATATCAATTTTATAAACTGTAACTTCCTCATCCTTCAATGGGTCAGGCTTCTCTATAACAACTTCATCTAATTCAAGCCCAAATTCAAAGCACAATTCATTGAATTCATCTTCAGTATACTTTTTCCCTAATGCTTGGAAAAGTAATTCTTCCTTAATATTGAGAGTCGGCATTTTTGGACAGAAATGAAGCTTGAAGAATACAAGCAGAAATCTAAAAAAATTAAAAATTATGATAATGAATAGCCATAAACATGAAATAATGCTAATTCTATATTAATACTTTTACAATTCAATTGCTTAATCCCTAAATTGTCATGCAATTTGTTTCAAAAGAAAAGAAAAGAGCAAGAGACATAAAATTTCTGTCTGAAATACCTAATCAATTTAGATATGAATGAAAATTATATCGTGTACAAAATTAAAACTTTCTATTTGCTATTCCTTCTATATATATTTGGATGTACAATATCTTTTTCATACATTATCACTTTCCTTCTATATATATTTATTTAGCAATAATCAATAGTCCAGAAACTTAAAAATAATACAAATTAATATAAGACTCAGAATACTTTATTCTATGGAATAGCTTACATATTTTCTTTCTCCTTGACTAATGCAAAAAAAATTGATACATCATTTACTATACATTCCAGGAGAGAATTTAAGAACTAAACTGATGCAATTGCAGGTATTAGATCGATCATACCACGGCATAAAATTAACAAAGAATTTTAACATAAGTAAAAAAATAAGAATGTGTAAATTATACATATTTCTGATCTAAAATATCACATGAAATAAACTAAATAAAGAAAAAAGCTTACTAATAAATATCCGGTGTTTTTTCTGGTAATTGATGTCACTTCTTTACACGTTTTGCTCGAGGTTACAGTAAAAGTTAAGATTTCCATTTTGATAATAATGAACTCGGAATTGTGGAAATATTTCTGTTTAAAAGTTTTATTAAATACCTATCTTTGAAATAATAATAGCAATCCTTTTAATTACTGCAATATTTTATAAAATTTACTTTATAATTTCATTATTAGTACAAATTATCGGAAAATTTCTACATTTTTTTGTTTTGTTTTTAAAAACTTGGCAACGAAACAATGATTATACTTCCAGTTCCGGTTAGCAGGGTGGTGTGTATCGAAACGAAAACTTTATGACAAGTGTCTTGTTTACGTCTTTTGAAAACACTTTATTATACAGAAAAATAAAATGCCGGTAAGTAAATTCAGCTTACACTAATTATTATTTCCGCTTTTGATGTTATTAAGCTATTGTCTTATGTTATTTGTGTAACTACTTCTGAATGATAACATTGTGTTCTATGTTTCTATGCTATAATGTTTTGTTTATTTTTAAACAATTGTGATTGCCCTTTAATCGCTATACACTTAGTTTTTTATAGGCATATCATTCCCAGCTAAAATCCAATCAACTAATTGGAAACATGGCTCTTCTACCGATCAAAACTCAATTCAGAGGACCCGCACCCCGTGCAGGTAAGTAAGCAGAGAAAAAAAGCAAAAATTCAATAATTTATTTAGCTTTTGTTAAATTCTGAATAAATATATCAATATCATTTATTTGCTGTAATTCTTACATTTATTCCAGCATAAATGGTATTACACAATTTGTTAACACATATTTAACACCTCGACAAAAGTTTTATTTTCACTTTAATAACTATTAGCTGTTATGAAAAATGAAATGTACGTTGCTTTTAACTTTTTTCCTACATTATGATTCAAGTTGCTTCTCATTAAAAATTTGATTTTTTTATCTTAATGCATTTTGATTCATCACTTAAACTTTATAATCAGTTATTTTATTAATTGTGTCTTAAGCTATCAATTTTCAGAATTTTTCAGTTATTTTTGAGTGACTCAATATTACAATCCTTAATTAGTCCATTATGCAAGTGAGCTTTGAATATTTTGACTTTTATAAGACAATCTCAAATTTAGAATAAATTTGAATTTCTAAGCTTCAGACAGATTTAAATTATTCTTTAAACATAAATTTGATTTTAAAAATTAATTTTAAATTTTTAGTTAATGGGACTTTTTTTAAGTGAAGGCATTTAGCAATCGGGGGATGGGATTTGTTTTGGAGATTTTAGCAGATAGGATTTGTTTCTACAGAAACACAGATTTCAGCGTTTTAATAACTTATAGAATTTAATTTTAATTATTAGGAGAAATTTGATATTCTTGAGATCAATGAATGTTCATTTACATGACAATTCTTCAATATTTTTAACATTTTAGGCATATTTCATATAAATTTAATCATTTTATTGTTCAGTTAATTATACTTATTTTATGTGTCAGATTTTATGTTTGACATAGTTAAATGCTTTATAAGTTCAACTTTTTTTTTACTAAACCTTTGCCATATGTGAACTATTTTTTCATCATTTAAAATATTGCAAGAAATATATAATCTGTCCTCATATTAACAAGTTTTGTTAAAGGAAAATTTTATTATATTCCTAATTTAAGTTTTCATGTTGAATTTAATGTAGAATTTAAAAAAAAATATCACCCTCAGAATTTGTCTTGTGACTTTTTAATAATGCATTTTCAGAATCTGGTCTTGTTTTCAGCAATAGCATATGTTTATAAAATTATATTTTAACATGGTAACTATCAGTATACAATTATAAAGTGGTGAATTATACAGCACACAATTATAAAGATATTTACCACATATTATTGACAAACTTTAGTAATAATTACCTGCCCTTTGCATACATAGTGAAATTTTAGTTATTAATAAATAGGAAATCTGAAGAGTTTTTTTGTGGGAGGGCGCAGTTACTGGCATTTGATTTGCATGTAAATATCTATAAATGAATTAATTTATCAATTTCTAAAAATAGTTAAATAATACGGTACCTTTCCGTTAGCCTTGGCAAAGGTCGCTAATTGTTAAACAAACTCGAATTTGGCGGAATTCTACATTATTTGGCCATTTTTCGTTTGCGTCTGGCTAATGGAAAAGTACCAATAATACTATACCCTGTCATAATATGGGACCTGACATCTGTTGCATCTACACGATGCGATTCGTGATTTTAAAAAAAATGCACCACGCATATAAAAATGTTCATTAACAGTATTTTTTTATAACCTTCTTTTATCTGGTTTTATTTTGTTTTATTTACGTATAGAATACTTATGATTTGTGTTGAATGTAGATTAAATTTGATGTTGAAATAATTTAAAGAACTTTTAATATTTATATATTTAGCATTTAAAGTTTAATAGTGTATTATCATTCCCCTGAATTTTTAAAAATAAAATGTTAACTGTATTTTGGTTGCAAAGTAGATTAACTATGAAAAGGCTCTCAATTAGATTCAAGAAAAAATTCTCATATAATCGATTTATCTTGTTAAAGATTCAGACATATAAAAGATTAGGTTAAAAATTTCATGCTTATCAGTTTTGACTTATAAATAATGTTATTAAACTGCTAGACGGCATATCAGGCTACTGATTTTGAATAAAAATTAAAGAAATTTGTGGTAAATGCTAAGCTAATTACTCAAATTAGGGAGAGAAAAAAAACAACTCAATGCCATCTGCAGGGAGACCTATACTTTACAGCTAAGCTCTACTGTGTCACATTAGGTATATCTGGCTAAAGGAAATAAATCAGAAGCTGCTGTAGCAGCTGAAAGTAAAGAGTAGTATGATCCTAGCTTTGAAATGTCTGTTCTTGCGAATCTTTCTTATTAATCGATTAACAATTACTCGGTAATTTAAATGACCTGCTGATTATTTGAAACTCTATAGAAAAAGAAGATGAATTTATAGCTTATAGAACTGAAAAACTAGAGAATCTCATCAGCAAAATACTAAAGTAAATTTTATTCATTGTGCCTGAGACGAAGTTAAAGATTTCTTTTCTGGAGAAAATAATTCATTTTTATATAGCAATGTTTTTTCTGTCAGGATTCTTGTAGGTTGTAAAACATAATATATAGGCTGACCAACCAACTAGGAATCTTCAATGAATTCCTGAATATTGGGGAGTCAGGGAAATTTATTCTCAAGCTCTTGCCAAGCAGTAATTCTTATCTAAAATAACAATTTGCTGGTATTTTTTCTTAAGCAGATTGAAACATAGGTGGCAATTAATGAAAAATCAATCATTTACTGTTATCAAAAACAGAGGTGGCCATCCATGTTTCTGCACATACACCAGGCTAGAAAAGATTTTTATTAAAATGTCAGAGGGATTGAAATTTTCAGTATAAAGCATCATTGGTGCTTTTCTAAAGTTTCTCCAATTCTGAAAAACAATTTTCGTGCATCCAGATTATAATGGATTCTGATTCAAATTCTGCTAATTTTATGTTTATTATTATTTATATTACTTTAGTATTCTACATACTTATTTTTAAAAAAAAATTTACTCTTCTGCCCATATTTTTTTTGTATTATTTATGATATTGCTGTACTATGATAATTTGAAGGCATTGTATTTCATTAATTTGTTGTTTTTAGATCAAATCCAAAGCATTATCCAAACTTGCATTATCCAAAACTGTTTAGGTATAGTAACATTAGATAAATTAACACTTGAGCTACAATAGTAAAATAAGATTAACAAGTCTAATTTATTTCATATATATAATATTTTCCTCAAAAGTTTTTGAATGCATTTTTTTTTTTTTTTTTTTCTCAAACCATTTTTCTTTCTTTAAACATCACGTTAATCATACCACATTTTACAAAAGTACGAATTTTGAGTATTAGTTTTCAAAACTGTTTTTAATTGGATGTAAAATATTGATCTATTATTATATTTCTTAAGCAATTTATTGTAATTAAATAAGTGTGTTACAATAATTTTTTCCCACTTCTCAGAGATCTTTTTGTTGAATTACGAAATACCGAATATTATTGCTAATATTTTTTTCTTAATGCTTTTTTTTTAAACATTATGAATATGAAACTTTTACTAAATTCTTCATTTTGAGAGACAAAACAAAATGAAATGTTATTGCTAATAGTATCTTTTTTTATGTGTGTGTGTGTGTTTAAAATTTCCCTTACATTTTATAAAATGCACTGTGATTCTATAATAATATTAAACACAAGAATGTATGAAACAAATTAATGTGTTTCATATTTTATAGATGCACATTTCTCTTTTAATTTTTTCAAAAAGTTTTTAAAAAGGAAAAGGCAGAATGTTTCTTGTCCTTTTTCAATTCCTGCTATTAGCTCACACTCTCTCTATATATATATCTTGTTCAAATTTTCAATCGTTAATAAAATACTTTCTATTCATTCACTCAAGCTGAAATAATTTTTTTTTAAACTTGTAGTGGATGACACTTGATGCTAATACAGTTTTTTTTTTCAAATATTAATTAATTAAATTTGTCCAGTAATTTCTATTTGGTCGCCAAGTTTGTCACCAATTTTGTAATTATTTAATAAAAATTAACTAAAATAAAAATTACTTTGTTGACCTAAATAGGAATTGACTTAAAAATTTTTGTTTTATATATTTCTTGTTTATGTATATGAAGCCGATTTCCACAAAAATTTACAAAACTTATTTATGCTGTCTTTTTTAAGTTTATATCTCTAAAACATTTTTCTTTTTATAGTGTTAAAAAAAAAAGATAAGGACCATTTTTCCTCTTTTTTTTCCCGTATGTTACGGATTAAGCATTCAGCTAGTATGTAGGTGACATTTTTACTATAGTAGCGGGCTAAAAATTAATGTAATTTTGAATCGAATAATTTTGATGCAGTGATTTCATTGGCATTTATGAATGAATTTCTTTTTCTGTTAGTTGAATTATTGTTCATTTCTGATTTGTGTGTTGGTAAACAGTACAAATAGGAAAAAACCCACTCGATTAAAAAAAAAACCTTCGTTCTTAAGCATGCTGCCACTGTGCATTGTTTTTGTATTACATCTTTCATTTGTAGGTCTGATAAACAGTTTTGAGATATGACTGGTTGGCTTAAAGTTGTTTGTGCTTTTTCTAGTCTTGGTTAATATATTTGTAAGAAAGGCGAAGTATTTTACATAATTGAAGCTTGTCTGAAATTCAGTGAATAAAAAATTTTTGTGCTTTGTTTTCTAACCATATTTTATTTTACATTGATTTTAATTAAAAGAGTAAAAATATTTTCAACTATAGTTAAGAATGTATTGTGCAATAAATAAAGGAAAGGGAGCAACACCATTTTGAGGATATTAGATATATCCCCCTACCAAAAAAAAAAAAAAAAAAGGAAATTTCTTTAAAAACCTGGAATTATCAGGAAAATTCAAACAGCAGAAATGATAATTACCCTGAATGTTACAGGTTAGAAATTATTCATAATTTAATCAAAGATTAATTTGAAAGCAGTACTTTTGTACTATGACAACTAATTTCCTTCCTTTCTGATAGTTGATATGTACCATGCAAGAAATGTGTAAAAATATTATTGATTAAAATTCACAATGATAAATATTACAAAGTCATGTTGTGATCTAAAATTCATTACATTATAAATGAATTTATAGCTATGCTAAATTAAATTTTGAAAATTTTTTTTCATGCAAATATAAATGTAAAGACGAAAAAAAAAAATACTGATAAAAGTGTAAATCATATATACCTAGATAGACCAATATTATATATCCTTCAATAGTCAACTTTGACAGGATAAATTTATCTGCTTTTCACATATGGTTAAGATATTTCTTTCCTGAACATCTTAGCTCTCTCAACAATGAACAAAAAAAGACTTTTACTAAAATATTTCTGCCATGGCAATTAAGATGCCAGAGACAACGGAGTAAAGGAAGTTTAGCTGATTAATGTTGAGCACTGAATAGATACTAAACAAACAAAGAAAATTAGCATCTCAAACATTTTAGCCAACATGAATAATGTTGCATACAAACAAATATACATTCTAATTTAATCTTAGTGGCATAAAATAAAGGGGGGGGAGCACTGTATTGATAATGGAGTTAAAATGCTTACGTACTTGAATTCAATATTAGAATTTTTTTTTTATTATTATTTTATACCCCAGAAATTGCATCTCATCAAATTTTTGTATACCAGCATCATATGTATTCAGGATTGAATTTTCAAATAGGTATTTCAAAATATAAAAATAATAAAAGAATTCTATATATATTTTTTCTACTTGATTTTAAAAGTTGATGAGTTGGAAGCAAAAACCATTATATTTTCATTATTAGTATTGTAAATCATTAAAAATGAACATCATTATATTGATATTTTAAATAAATAGTTATGAATACTGTGTGTACTTATGAATATTGTTATTATACTGTGACATCTTTAGTTTTGAACTAATCATTAATCAATTTTTGTGTTGACAGAATCAGATCAAGATGATATAATTGATGAAGCCATTTACTTTTTTAAAGCAAATGTATTCTTTAGAACATATGAAATAAAGGTACATTTACTTCTTATTTATACTTTAATTGCAATCTATGTCGGTGTATTTAATATTATTACAATAATCAATGTGCTAATTAGGATTTTATTTTATAGAGCGAAGCGGATCGAGTACTCATATACTTAACTCTATATATAACAGAATGCTTAAAAAGATTACAAAAGGTATGTTGGAGAATATTTAATTAAAATTATTTATTAATATCACAATGAGTCGATGTGAATAACATTGTGCATTCATTTAAATGGAAAACAGCTTAAATTTACATTGCATTTCTTTCTAAATTTAATAATTCAGTTTTTCAGTTTTAATATTGATTTTTTCATATTTTACTATCCAATTTTTGTTGATATAAAACTAAGTGGAATAGGAAAGCAGAATAATTGGATATTACTTTACAAAAATGGAATTTTGCATTTTCTTTTACTATAGCAGTATTTCAATTTTTGTTTAAAGTGTCTCACTTAATTGAAAAACACTTAAAACAAAGATTTGTCTAAAAATAAAGGATAGATGGAGGAAAGAAACACTTCACATACATAAATATTGGACTGGGATATCCTGGTTGGTAGGCATTGAATTTGCATCCCTTGGGTTGCGTGTTTGAATCACGCTGTCGAGAGTAATACCACTGGGGGTATTGGATCAGGGGTGATCATTCTCTGATTCAGGTCTAAATTACAATCTGTGGTTGAGTGAATGAAATGAATGAAGTCTGCCCAATAAAAAGGGTTGGGACATGTGTAGTGACAAAGTTGTACACTTGGCCCTGGTTGGTGCTACTAAAACAAGAGATGCACCCTATCGGCTTAAATTGCTGTCTTCATAACAGTGGGCTTCTTCATGGCAAGTGCCATAAGAAACAACAACAACACAAATATTTTAATTACAGTCTTGTGGTGTTTTTAAATTTATTTTCCTTTTTTCTCATAATTGTGTTTTTATATGTTTTTGAAAGGAATAAATATCCAATAAATACTGAAAAAAAAAAATTGAATCCACTTTTTAAATTAATTATCATGCAATTCTATTTTTTTTTTTTTTTTTTTTTTTTTTTTACAGAAATCTATATTTTTAAAAATTTTATTTGTTGATAGTTGAATTTAAATATTCTAAATTATAATGTGAATTGGCAATTGATTTATAATGGACAAATAATGTAACAAAAGTTATTTAACTGTATTGTTTGGACAACAATATTATTTAACAGTTATTTAATTGGACGGTCTGCTTACAATGTAATTTCAGATTCTTGCAGTTTTAATAATATTAATGGGGAAAATTAATATTACTTAAAATTAATTATTTGTTAATATTTATTGGGTATACTTAAAATTGTATCTATATCTTATTCCTCCCACAATCAATTAGTCTAAATGTTTTGTACTCTTGGAGTAATTTTTAATTAATATTCAAGTTCTTTTGTGATAAGGCAAGCATATATTTCTTATAAATAATTTTGTTGTTACCTGGCAAAAGTTTAATAGATTTGTAAAAATATTGCAATTATTATTTCTTAGTTCTCAAATTTTAAATTAATAGCTTTATTTTTCTTCCATATTTTATATTAAAATATCCTTGCATAATTTTTTGTGAAAGAATTTTGTGTTTAAATAAAGTAAATGCTGTCAGTTTGATTATAAAACAAGTACAATTTCTTTTCAAGATAATACTTTTTTTATTAGTGCTCAAATAAAAATCAAGGCACGAATGAAATGTACAGCCTAGCCATAGCGAAATTTGACATTCCTGGGGAATCTGGCTTTCCATTGAATGCTGTCTATGCTAAACCATCTTCACCTAGTGATGCAGGTAATAAGAAACTGTTCATTTAAAAGGGTTTCTTTTCTTCATTGAAGTGTTTGTATGTTTTATGATTAAATTCAAACCATATTGCTGGGGAGGGGGGAGAGAAATGAGGTTTGTTTAAATAAAAAGAAATAAAACTTTTTAATAATAACTTTTTAAATTATAATTGAATTTCTAACATCAGCATATCATTTTAAAATTTCATGAAATAAAATTTTATGAACTAAGTAATGAAAAGAAATAGGGGGAAAAAATGAAACTTGATTTCTATATATATTATAAATGCAAAAATATACAGTTTTTATTATAAATTAGCATTTGAGAATTCACAAAAATGTTTATGGGTTAATATTTATAACACATTTTTGTAAACTTTGTAATACATATCTATTACTTTTTTTTTTTTTTTTTTTTTTTTTGTAATCCATATTGTCTCAAATGTCATTAACATTTTGTTTGAAATATTTTTAAGTCCATTGGCATTTAGCAATGGCATTGTCTTCACCTATGTGAATAAAAACAAGTATCTTTATGTCATTGGTTATTAGATATATCTGTAGTTATAGCTAGTTTGAAACTTTACAGATGAAAAGTTGTAAATATTACCCACTAAAATTTAATTAAATTTATATTTTGTGATATATAATGTAAACAGCATTAAATACCATTCGAAGTAAAGTTTCTGCAGAAAAATTCATTAAATTGAAAATTTTGTTGATTGGTGATTGCTTTTTATTATTTTGTTATTTTACATTTTTTTTTTTTTTCTTTTTTAATTGCCTCGGAAAAATTTATTATGCTTGAACATTAGTGCCCGTTTGGATAACTTACACTTGCTATTTTTAATTGTCATAACTCTAAAATATTTTATCATTTTGGTTTGATCTCTTTGAACCAAAATAAATGTAACATGATTGAGCTTTATAGGAAGCTTTTCATTCACAAATTGATAAATTTTTCAAGAATTAAAACTTGCTCAGTTACATTTGTCCTTTAGTGCCTTCAATGATATATCAGAAATATTTTCACATATGTTTTCTAGTAATATACCCAAGAAATGCACATTAGATCATTAAAAATATCATGCATGATTTGTTAAGGATTAGCTTAGTTTTTTTCAACAATCTCATAAGAAATCTTTAAACTACAAAAAAATTACAATATACTTTGATGAAGTTTTGAACCACATTTTGCAGAGATACCAAAGGGATCTTATGGTAAAATATTAGTGTGAATCAATCAGTAGAGTTTCCACACTGGACATTGTGTATTTATACAAAATAACACTGCTCAAGAATTTGCATCAAATTTGGACATAGTTTCTTTTACAAATTCATATGGATGGACCAAATGTAAATTTTAAATTTTAAAACAATTTCAAGCAGAACTTCCATGCGAAAATGACTGTGAAATTTGAGATCTAGGTATTTGTGGATTAATCTATATGGCATTTCAGTATAGATATAAATCTACTGGTTGGAATATGAATGTTAATTTTAGAGCAATGTATAGAATATTTGAAGATAATCTAGCTAGATGTGTCGATTCCTAAATGTTACATGTTCTTCTGAATTTCCCTTAAATTTTTGTTCTGGGTAGAAAATATCAATGTTTGCAAACATGCTTTAAAAGTTATCGACAATATAAAGAAATAGAGGGATTTCAATTTTAAAAAACTTTACCTGAATTTTGTCATGAGAGGTAACATTATAAATGCTTGTCAGAATAAATTGATTCTGGCTAATGAGCTTCTTTTTTTATATTGCTTCAGCCATTGTTTAAAAATTTTCAAATATCTGAACTAGTGATGCCTTTCTTATAGGAAAATATTTTCATTCTTGTTAAACAGTTAATGAGAAGTATTGTCAAAAAAGCATATCAAGGACATTAGACAACTTATTTTTTGATAGAGCTTGATGATCCTAAAAATCTAGGACTGAGAAAAAATATTGATATGAGGATAATGATTATATACTACTTGATTACTAGTAAAACTACTAAATTTGAAAACTGATTTTTTTTTTTATTTGTGTGTTTTTATATTTCTAAAGAATAATATAAAAAAAATATTTGAATGCATGCACAAAAATTTTACTATTTTCAAAGTTGCATCTAGTTTAAATCTACATTTATTGAAGAACAATTCATGCATTCAAATATTATGTGAAACACGAATGTTTGATTTGCTTTAATTTCTTTATTTCAAAGCAGAAATTTCACTGCATGTTCAGAGCATACAAAGGTCCATTTTGAAATTTTCCTGCAAAAACTAAAAATGAATACAAAGAACGGCTTGATTCATTTATCAAAAACATTAATTAAGACGATTTCTATTCTAATATTTTGATAGATTTGTAAGATTTTTTGTAATTTGTAAAAATAATTCTTGTGTTGTCATATGGCAATGTGATTGTGGCGAATTTATTTAATATCAACTGGGATATGCTTGTTGAAAATCTGAAAGATTCTTTAATTGGTCTAAGAACTGTGCATGATGTCATAAATGCTTATGGAGGTGTTAAATGTTTCAAAAGATTTGCTTCAATAGGCTAAATTAGCAGGTGTGAGGTATTATAAAGCTTTAGAGAGGAGGAAAAAAAATGAGGGGGGGATTCCAACAAATGCAAAGCAGCATTATAAATGAAATTGTTGAAGAAAAAATTAATAATAACTGATGCTCAAAAAATTTGTAGAAATTGCAATAATTGATTACCATATATATTAAATGGCAAAAATAAATCTAAAAAATATACTAATTTGCTTTGTAAATTTTTAAGTACTGTTAATGGTTTGTACATATAGCAAAAATGTTATTTTATGTTTTAATCACCCGAGTCCTTAATGAAACTTACAATTAAAGAGCATGAGAGGTGATCAATATCCCCTTTCTTAATATATTAATTTTGTCTTGATGAATTCTAGGCAAAAAATAAAAACTTTTTTTTCTGTATGTTAATGTAAATTTTCATTTAATATACTATTATTTCAAATAATGTTAAATTGTTGTTTATTTCCCATGCTTTTCCTACTCATTAAATTATTATTTTTTTATTATAATTAGCACATGAATGCTGTTCACACATTTTTTCTTGTATTGCATATACGTAAAGTGAAATTTTTTCCCAGGTGTGAGTGGCAACTCTGACAAGTTATATTTCTAATTTTAGATAGAGGAAAAATTGTTAAATATTTGTGTCTCTTACTCTTTTCATTCTTTTGAGTATATGCAAAACATTCAAACTAATTATTTCATTTCCTAGTAAGAGTTGAAATTCCCTACATTAATATTTGAAGTAATAATTTATATAATTATATGAATATATACTTTTGTAGACTTGTTGTATAACTTTATGTTTTATTGTATGAAATAAAACATTGGAAGACTTGTTCTTCATTTATTCTTATTATCTTTATTGCTCTCATTAAAAATATTTTACTAATTTTTGAAAATTCCATCTAGATGCACTGAATTTTTATTAAAATTTTTTAAATGTTCTTTGAGAAATTTATACTGAGAAATCTTCATTGTTTAATTGTGTTGTCATCTAAGATTTCTTAAAAATAAAAGTAATAATCATGGTTATAATATTGTGATGAAAAATCCTTTATAATTTTTCTTTTTGTTATATCCTCCATAGATCTTATGCGACAATATTTAGTACAACTTCGGCAAGAATGTGGAGCAAGGCTTTGTGAAAAAGTATTTGATCCAGAAACAGGCAAACCTAGCAAAGTAATGTTTGTTTCTGTATTATCAAGTAATTAAAGGATGTAATTTTTTTTGAATCAGAAACATATTTTATTTATGAAATATTTGTATATCTTAAAAATCTTTTAATAAAATTCATTTTTTTAGCATACTGAAATCGTAGTTAGCAGAAATAATAATAATAACCCATTTTAATAAAAATTGAAAATGACCAACTACAATTAAAAACATTTTTGTTTTGACACATTACTCTATAAACTATACTGCATTGTTTTTCTAAGTAACTAATCATTTCTTTGTGATATTAGTGATCTTTCAAAATAGATGTGTGTGCATGTTTGTTTATAATAGAAAATGTTTTTTAGGAAGCTGATTACAGCTGGAATTTTTTAAAACAAAAATAGTTTTGAAGAATACATACATTCTTAGATTAGTTACTAAATGATATGTGAAAAATAAAAAATTCTTGATCATTGATAGCTGAGATATTACTCACATTGTGAATTATTTATTCCCATTAAACAAATATAAAAGTAGGATTTGAGGCTCTGAAATCACTTTTAAAATCCTAATTTATTGAACCATGTGATAGTTAGGAATATTAGTTTTTTACTTGCATTTAAATCTCTTATGAATTACTTGAATGTCACGATTTCTTCAAGAAAATAGTTTTGAACATCAATTTATGTCGGATTATTCAGACTGGATAATTAACTGGTCTTTCTTCCTAAGTAAAGTGAAATATTGTTGGGAACCAGTGAAAATTAATTTACTAGCATTCAGAAATGGAGGCCAGTCATGCTTCTGCATACATGCAAGATGTTGGAATACAAAGAATAAAAGTAAAGCAGTAAAATGTTAAGAATAATTGTAATATTAACTCTTTAATTAATAACATCCCCTATTTTTGGGGAGACACTGAGAGGCTAATTACTATGAATGACATAAAGAAAGAAAAAAAGAAACTGTTTTCTTAATTTCTATTAGAAAAAGCACTTGTTGAAATTTCTAATGCAAGCTGAACAAGTCTCAGATTGTTTTACTAATAAAATTTAAAAATTTTACAAACAGTTATTTGACAGAAAACTGAAAGTGTAAAATAGCAACATTTCTAAAAAGAGAAAGATTTGTTTATACATTTAATAAAAATTGCTGATTTTTATATCGGAGATTTATTTACTTATGTTTAAAAAAAATTCTTACAGCGATTATTATTATGAAATGAATTATATTAATGAAATGGAGTCCAATGTTTTTCATAACACATTTTTCTGTAGTATATTCAAGTAATTTTGTATATACAATTACTTCAAATAAGAAGGGGAAAAAAGGAAAGCTTAAAAAAAAATGTCTTTAGTGTTCTTTAAAAAATATTCAGCAATTATTAGTATTATTCTATGTTTATACTTGCATAAAATTACATACTTTTTTTTCCCAATTTCTTTGTTTATATTTAGATTTCATTTCATAAATTTAGACTCCATCTAAAAATGGCTGCTTGTATATTATTTTAAAAAGCTCGATTATTTGAAATCATGTCAGAATTTTTTACTTCAGTAATTTTCAGAATTTTTAAAGTGATATCATAATCCTGCTTAATGAATTGATGTACACAAATTACTTAGAAGTAAACATGGTGAATAGTCCATCTGTTATGAAGATAGGGGATGATGACTTCTGGCTCATGAATATTTTGGAATAATATTTGCCTATGGAGACAAGGGAGAGGCCAAACATCTCCAATGCACCTGTTCAAATCTGGAGAATTAGTTACTGATGTAGCTGAATAGAGAATATACTAGCAGTCAGTCACAATAAATCATGACGACACTGTTCTGTTCATTAGTAATGGTGTAACGGGCTGTATGCAAGCATCTGTTATGAAGATAAAACTTTACTCAAAAGATGTTATTTTTTTTAAATACTTGAAGATACATTAATTTTATTATCTTTTTTTAGTGGTGGTTGTGTTTTGCCAAGAGAAAATTCATGGATAAAAGCCTCTCAGGACCTGGACAATAAGACTAGCATCACAAAATTTTCTTAGCGATTCCATTGAAAATTAAAGTGATAGACAGTTTGTTCCCTACTATGCTGAAGACATCTTGAAATTAGCATATTACTGAAAACAAACTGTTTGCTGCCAAATATGAGAACTTTGTGTTTCATTTTTTGTTTTGTCTTGCAGTTTAATTATTATTAACTCTACATAAAATTTATATCTCTAATTGTTGCATCTAATAAATAAAATAGAATTTTATAATTAAATATTCTGATGTATATAATTGTATACTAACAGAGCATTATTTAGAAATCTTCCTTTAAAGAAACAAATAGTTTCTACATTTACTTATACTAAATTGCTTTTTATTGTCCCTAATTTTTATCTAAATTTGAATTGTTTTGAAGAATTATTTCATTTATAATAGTGTAGTACAATCTTTTAAAAGATATAAACATTAAAGTAGAGTTATATATTTCTCGTTAGATAATCATTCTAAATAATTTGAAACTATATATTTGTAATATCCTGTTGAATTAAATGACTTTCATGTTTAAATAATTCCAAAATGAAGATGGATAAATACTATTAGTTTCATTAGTCAGATGTATACAATATGTTACTAAGCAAATAACCACTTAAAATTTAGTGATTTGATTCTGAGCAATTTTATTTGCTTGTTTATGTTTTAATATTTTTAATGGCCATCTAGATAAAAGAGAAAATTTTAATTTCCCAGCAATTCCTTTATAAAAGTCTTATTAAATAAATTGCCATGTAAATTGATTTCAAAATAATTGTATCTTACTTCTTTGGAATTACATTTTAATTATATGAGTCTATTATTGCGATACTTGCATAAAGATTGAAATTTAATAATAAAAGAAGGAATGACAAATGCTGGTGAAATTTTTGCTTTCTGGATTGCCGAACTGTACTTGGAAATCAACTATTTTGCAAGTGAATAATCTTTTAATTTCATAACATGTAGTTAAGTTTTCAGGTATATAAAATGCAATCTTCTATCTGTATTTCTTTCATTTATGAAATATTGAGTGATTTTAACACAACAGTTCATCTTCCTACTTCATTTTAGAACTTCTAAATCAATGTTTCATCTATGAATATTTTTAATAAATGTAAATTGTAAGCACATAAAAAAAAGGCTCAGCTCTATTTTGAATTTCTACCAAATAATTTGAGAAAATCAACATCAGTTCTAATCTAAGCTGTAATTCTGAATTCCCTACCATTTTATGCAAAAGAGATGACAATTTATCAATTAAATGATGATGGAAAATGATTTATTCACTAATAAGTTACATTGATTGATGACACGTGGACAAATACTTCTAAAACTGTTATAGATAAAATTCATAAATAGTTTTCTTTCACATAAATGACTAGAGCATATACATTACATGTATGCAAGAAATGGATTTACTATGTGCAGATTGATTTCCTTTCATAAAAATTCCACATTCTTTTGCAGAAGAAAATTTCATTTTGCACACAATTACAGAGAGCTTTGACATAAATGATCAATACATTGTTATATACAATAAAGCATTTGCTCATAATTTTACTACAGATTGGTTACTATAACAAAAAATAAATATACATGTAATGTCCTAAAATTAGTCATGCAATGACTTGAAATTATATATCAGTCAGTAAATATTTACACTTTTAAATAAGTAAACAAATAAGCATGATTTTTTTTTTTTATACATATATCGAAGTCACAACAAGATATCACTAGTCAAAAAGTATAAAAATGAAAATACATGATTAAAAGTAGGAGGAATTTCAGAACAATGGCTGAAATTAAAAACCACTTAAGTTGAATAGGAAATGGTTCTAAAGAAAAAAAATTTATATTTTAATGCATTTTTCTTTATTTACACTTGTTTAAAAAATATAGTCAAACCTTGTGGAGAGGAAAGGTACGATTATAAAATTGTCATTTATTAATAATGTAAATTATAAATATTTTGGGAAATATTGGTAAAATTTAACTTTAAAATATCTGTCTAAAGAAAATTGGGGAGTTCCGATATGCATACATTTCAAATACACAAGGTTTGTTAGAAGTAAGCATCATATTCTAGCTCTGTACTTCTGGAATTACATTTGTCATCTTTAAAAGACTGGAAGCCATCTTTCTCTTTTGGGAAATGGAGTCTTCAGATTTGTCAACACCAATGAATGACTGTGAGATTTCAGCACCAGGGTATTTTCTTTTAATTGCTTGCTTTATACTAGATAGCTGATCAATACAAACTTTGAAATTCTGTTGATCAAAAACATGTTTTGCATTATTAGAAGATTTTGCACAGACATTTTCATCACACAGATCAGGTTCTAGCCCCATTTCATGCAAATCAATTGTATTTCCATACTTTTGAGAACTAATCCTATGATTGTTGCTGTTTTCATCATCTGACAATGAGCCGTTGTCTGTAGATGCTGGAGCCATCTCAACATGTGGGAATGGGTCGCTCATGCGCCGATGACTGACCATTTTACTCCAAGTGGCTAACTTTGACAGGCTTGTGCGACCAGTTGCACTTTTACTCCATCGAGGAAAAGGACATGGACTATTATTTTCTATCCCTTCTGCTTCAATTTTACGTGATGCCTTGGTCATACTTGTTGAGAAATATTCCGGCAAGAAATTTGAACGTGACTGAAGAGGGCTGCTTGTATGCCGACTGCAACTGGGTCCACTTTCATCTAAGTCATACTGTCGATCGCTCTCTTCTAAACTAGGGTTTGTGTTATTGCTTTCATCCATAAATTCCTGGTTATCACGGCAGCTTGGACCTGCAACACTATTTAAATAGTCACGGCTTCCACAAGGAAGAGCACAGTCCAGCTCTGTCTTTGCTACAGATGAAGTACTTGGACCTAATTTTAGATAACCTAAGAAACAAAAAATTATGCTTAATAATTTCATTTTAATATGCTAAGATGATGAAAGCGTGAATAATTTCAGCTATATCATTAATCCATGTTTAGTTTAAATCTTACATGAACTTTCTGACATTTCATATAAAAAATTTACATAGATTAGAATGTTGTACTAAATGTACATTAGAAAATTCTTCAAATACATATTTTCTAATATTTTTATTAAGATAAGCTACATATATATATTTTTCAAGTAATTTTCATAAATATATAAAATTTACAAAAATTTATAATTTTCTTTTCTTATTTAAATTTCTTAGCTTTATTTGAATCAATTAGATCCTTGTTCCATTTGGAAAATCAAGTTTAAAAGTACATTATTTTAATATGATTGCAAAATCAGTTTTATTTATGCACTATTATGTATTTTATCATCGATACAAAAATATGCGGCATTTTAAAGCTAAAGTATAAAATATTAAGAATTATTTTAATGCAGCATTTGTGTCATACCTCAAGAATGACAAATGTTATTTAATTACTTATTAAAGCAAAATATGAAAAAAATCATATCACTTTTATTTAAAAGATATGCATTCTACAGAAATGTAAATATTATTTAGAAAAAAAGTAATAAAAGTGCAATTCTTAATCCAAATAAAAAAATAAGTTATATAAAACAAATTTCTTATTAATAAAACAAAATAAAATTATTTTTATAGAGAATTATCCACAAAATATTTCATACTATGTTGGTCTACCATTGTATAGAATGCCATTGTATTGAATAGAAGAAATTACTACGCATCCTTCAAATTGCTAAATTTCTGCTATACTAGGCCATCTTTAATGCCCAGGTAGTAATTTAAAAATATATATTTTTTACGAAAATATTTACCCTTATTATTTGAAATGACTGAAAAACAAGAATTAAATTAGATCACTTGCAAGTAAAAGTCCTACTACAGAGTTAGTATAACAAGAAATTAAATGTTTTGACAGATGAATTTGAACTCCATTGTAATCTTACAAATATTTTTATATACAGCTTATCAAACTGAATTAAAAATATTAATTTTGTTTCTGTAGAACTTTTCTTCTTAAAGTCTTAAGATATTTTACAAAAATAATCAATGTATTAATTGTTTTGAAAGATATGAACTTAAATTTCCATAGAAAAGATTTCTGGAAACGTTAAGTTTATTTTCACGAACCTTTTGTTTAAGCCTATGTCTTACTTTCTTTTATATCTTCTTTCCTTTGATTAAATGTACTTTTTGGTGATATGGCAAATCATCACCAGAATTTTTTAATAATATTTTGCTATGCCATTAATTAGGTATAAAATGCACTGTATTCAATGCAGCTGTAAAAACTATTCAATGAAGCAATATGAAATTCATATGATAATTAATTGCATTTGACTTTTACCATTCAACAATAAGTAACAAGAGTTTTCTTCACAACTTACATTAGCATTTTGTATAATACATTATACGGTATTTCAGATAATTAGGTAAAATTTGTTTTAATACACTTTAAGAAAAATCTTACCAATTTTATTCTTAAGTCCATGTGCCCCTAGCACAACAGCTTTATTGGAGGAATCTTCGGAGGCTTCCGGGCTATCAACACTTTTGCATCGGAGACCAACATCCCATACAGGTAAACTCCTGGGATAATTCATTTTGAGTATGAGCTGTTCTTTAAGCACACCTACTTCAGTTGACTTAATTTGGTCCAGCATTACTGTGATGACACTAACATTGTCTGCTCGGGTTCTTAATTGATTCCATTGTTCCAGACCACAATCCACCAGAGCACGAGATGGATTGCATAGAGTTAAGTGCTGTAGTGAAAAATTTTAAACTTTTACAGAAAGTAGATTCTTTTGGCATATAAAAACAATATTCTTTTACTTTTTAAATTACCATAAAAATAAGTTATTCAATATTGTATTTAGATACCATAGCATACAATTATAAAATCAAGGATAGAGAGCTTCTCTCAACTATTGTTCACTCTCAATATGTCTTAAGTCATACTTAGGTTTAATATCTACACAATAATAGATATTATACTTTTATTGCAAAACCTGATTAAATTCAATACCAACTGACTCAATAAGGAATTAGAACAAATCATAGGCTTTAGATAATTAAATCTAAATTATATACAATTTGCCAACGAGACAGAAGAATTGCATAGATATTAAAAATGTTACAATAAATAAGAATTTTTGAATTAAATCCTTTTTTGGATTTATTAACCAACTGACTGATGACTATACACAGGTTCCAAATCTTTTTAAAATTGCAATGCTTGAATACAGAAAAAATGACTGCCTATATTCCAATCAGTTGAAGGGTTAAGAAATATGCAACCTGATAGAATTAACTGCCTTCTAATGAGAATTTAAAAAAATCTACAGTTTATTTCTCAGTCTATACTTCAAAACATTACATTTCTTTTCCTACTATTAGATATGAAAAAACATATCCTTCTGTCTTTTCTGTGAGTAATAAGAGACATTATTATATAGATTATTTTAAATTTCATTAAAGTAGTTCTATAAATAGAATTGTCTCAAAGCATGAAATTGAAACAACAGAAGAGAACAAGAAAGAACTTAGATTTTAAGCATTAATTTTTTTTTAAATTTGCAAAACATTATAACTCTTCTATGAATATAATTAATATGCTAAAAGTGTTCAAGGATTAGAACTATTCCCAAATATTACTTTAAATAATAGAAATAACACATGGCATTCTAAATATCAATCTTTTCATTTTATAATCATGACACATTGAATACTAATTTATTGTTAAGATATAAGACGTGGGAATTCAATTTGTTACATTTAAAATTTCTTGACCGCACAGTTTCCATGATTGAGATATTTATAACTATCTCAGCTTTTCTGCATCTGAATAAAGAAGATTTAAGTTATCTCTGATGAGATGAAAGTAATCCTATTTTCATTTTATTCTGTTTCTTACATGTCATGACTTCAAAATATTATCCATCACATTTGATATTATAAAACAAGGCTACAATTTGGACACACATTTTTGAGCAATGATGGGATGTTAGGTTTACTTAAGCTTACAATGGTAATCTCTAATTGCTTCTTACCAATTTTTTTAGCAAAAAAAAAAAAAAAAAAAAAAAAAATCATTATTAAATGAAAGGAAGTGAATAAAAACAAAATATAGGTTTTAAGTTCAATTTTTTATAGGTATGGAAGCATATAATTTTATCATCAGTTTACTCTCCCCATGTATCTCGAAGAAATGAAAAGAACTAAAATATTAATCCACTACTTTGAAAGTTCACCTCCTCAAATATACTATCTGAAAATCACTTGCATTACTGTCACAAGCAATCATTATTTTTTTAAAATTCTTTTTAACAGAATTATCTTTCTTTATCCAGCAGCCATTGTATAATATAGTCAGGCAAAATACATGGCCAGCCCTCATAAAGCTCTCTAAATAAAACTTGATAAACTCCTAATTAAAGTAGAATATTTCCTTTTAAAATTTTCTGACGGAATAAATATATGATAAAATTAATTATATTGACAAATTTTGTTACATCTAAGTTTTCTCGGGATAATAAAAAATTGCAGTACATACATTAGATAACTTGGGTTAATTAAGGAAGTTATAAAACATTAGCTATTTTTTAAAAATGATATAAAAGCATTTTAAGAGAATTCTAGACTCACAATGTTTTCAGAAATTCCAAATTTTGAAACAAGTTTTCTGTTTTCATTTTCAACATCCTGAACAAGATTTACAGCAGCTTGAGGTGACATTATATTCCACAAACCATCTGATGCTAGAATCAAGCATTTATCTTTATTCAAATCCAAACTCATTACACCTAAATCTGGTACAGGACTCACAGCAAATTCTTTCTGAAAATAATCATAACTCCACAGATCCCCTAAAAATAAAACCATTGTTTAATAATATAAACATAAATAAATACAGTTAAATTTTACTTTAGTTACTTATATATTTTTAACTAACTGGTGAAAGAATTCACTTTAATATTTCATCTGAATTTTAAATATACCATGATAAAATTTTAAGTTTCTATTAGCAAGAGTATTCAGTAAATTTTTGTTCAATAGCATTAAAAAAATATTAAATATTGTAATTTTTTTTATGCATCTGCATCGAAAGTCCTTAAAATTCTATCTAGCACATCTTTTTTTTTGGGGGGGGGGATATTTTAGATATAACTGGTTTAAATTTAATCTAAATAAAAATGAAAATTTTATTTTAAGACCTACTAAGAAATAAACTGCAACAATTCTTTCATTTAAAAAAATGCAAAAGATTTGAATCTGCAATCTGAAACATTGCGACATGGTAATGTTTTAGATTTCATAAATAGAGCAAAATATATTTGATACTGTCACAATGCACGCAAGATTTAGTAACTGAAACAATGAAAAACATTGTTGTAGGATTAAATATTTTTAAAAGGTACATTCAAATTAGAATAAAGAAATTGTAAGGAAAAAAAAATTGGTTTCAATAATAATAATTTTTAAAAATTCAAATTAATGTAAAAGTAGTTTCTATGAATTAATATGATTTAAAATAATGAAGAAAAAATATTAAAATGTTGAAAAATTATTATTTTTTTAATTACTATGATGTTAACTTTGAGCATAATTTGGTACTAAATTAAGAAAGAAAAGAAAAAGATTAGAGTAAAAATTTATCCAATAGTGGTGTTTTGAACCATATTTATTTTTTTATTATGGTTGTTGCAAATTTCAGAATATGCAAAAAAAAAAAAAAAAAAAAAAAAAAAATTAAATTATACCTAAATTTGATCAATCAATCAACCAATAATTATATTATATATATACATATATATTTGTCCATAATGATGTATTTCAGATGCAATACTTCAGATAGAAATATCAATTTATTGTACAAAAATATAATATATTCAACAAGTTGAAGTCAAGTAATAAGACATTAAAGTATCAAATCCGCAGTTTTTAATTATAAAAGATTTAATGTCAAATATATCAAAAATATATAAGAAGCTTTCCCACCTTAACGTGATCAAGAAAATAATTCTCAAAAACCATTTTCCCAATATATCATTGTTTTGTAGCTAATCGTTAATATTTAATACACAACCACACTATTAAAACGTATTCCATGTACAAGCAAATATATAGATATATCTTCCAAAGGAACAAAGCTTTAATATTTACCTTACATTTATTATTAATTCCATGATAAGGTTATATCTAACAAATCAAAGGAATATCTGCAATTTATTAAAAAATTCCCTTGTAGTATCTACATGCATGAGCTTTATTAAAACAGCTAAGAAACTATAAATACGATTAATTAATAGATTAATAATTTGTATTTACTTATACCCTTCATAATACAAAATTTTCTTTATAATTAAAATTATTGTGGGAATAAAGAGAGAAACAAAGTACCATACATTAGATCAATTACTTCAAATGTATTTATAAGACATGGTATGAAATATACAAGTTAAAGCAAGCAGAAGAAATACTTTCTTTCCTGGCAATCACAATAACTTAACAATAATGAATTAGGACAGACCAAATGATTTGTCACTACAAAATAAATTAGACTCAAACTTTGAAGAATACTCAATTACTTGTACAATAACAATTCAAACTTAATACTTATGTTAATCCAATTCATGAAACAATTTTATATTTAAAATATGTTAAATAATACAATAATTTACTCTAAACTGGAGTCTTTTAAAGTGTGGATACTGATTATAGATGAGAGCAGGAATGATTAAATGTGAATACTGTCACAAAAACATTAAGAGCACTATTTTCTATCAAATTAATTCAGAAGAATTTCATCATTTATTAGTAAGGCATTTTTTAGAAAAATTACTACATACTTCCCCCCTTGTTTTAAGGTGGGGGTGTGAGAAAAAAATCAGCATCTCTATCTACACATGAAAAATGATTTTATCATCTAAA
Source organism: Argiope aurantia (assembly GCA_026543865.1). NCBI lineage: Eukaryota > Metazoa > Arthropoda > Arachnida > Araneae > Araneidae > Argiope > Argiope aurantia. The sequence goes on along the minus strand of JAPMOR010031545.1, from coordinate 403,051 downwards.
ATCTACATATAAGGAGTAACTAGAAGTACAGAAATTAAAGCAATAAATAAGGATAAATCATCCAAAATTAAAAAATATGATTACTAGTGAAATTTTAATTACGTGCTTTTCAGTTAAGGTATCTGCTTGGGTTGCCAAATCAGTTTTTGATTAAAAATAATTTTTTTATTGTTTCCTTTGAAAGACCAATTATTTACATTTCCAAATGTGTTTGTTTTGTTTCTATGATTATTATATCATAAGATATAGATGTTTCTTTAAATCAACATTAACGAAAACGAAACCAGAAGTATCAAGAAAATAATCGGAAGTCAGTTTTTTGCACTTTAATATCATTAATATTCAATGATTAAAATTCACTAAAGGTTCTGTTGTGAAATGTGAATGTGTAGAGCCTGTTCAAAAGCAAGTGGTTACTCAATTGAGAGCTTTAAAAAAACCGATTAAAGATCTAGGGGGTAAAGGAAAGCCCACAGACAACATCATAAATAAATTACAAAACTATTATGGCATTGCAATAAGATCCAATGTTGGTAATTTATTGCAGATTCAAAGCACAACACTTGCTGCATTTACTCATGTTTGTTCCAGTAATAAAAAGCCAATGCATGGACAAAGCCCAAAAGAAAGGATTCTTGGTGCAAATACCAACATGCACTTTCAGAAGGCAGAACACTCAAGTATGGGACTTCCAAAAAATATTATGAATATTACTAAGCCTACTTATATTAAATTATGTGATCAAAATCTTCTCAAAAAATGCCTTTAAGGGAAAACACAAAATGCTAATGAAAGTTTGAACAATCTGTTATGGACAATTATTCCCAAAAATATGTTTGTTGAGTTGAAAACTTTGCATTTAGGGACAAATATAGCTGTATTGTTATTCTATGATGGTTTTTTCTGGCATAATAGAAATTTTTAATAAATTGGGTATTATTCTGAGTCATTAAATGACAACACAATATAGTAGCTTCGATAACAAGCAAATTGTAGCTGCAAAAACACATTCTTTGCCTGTTACAAAATTGTTTAGAGAAATAAAATGGACTATTAGAAAGAAAAAAAAATCAATAAAACAGAGAATAAGGAAGGCATTTGCTATAAAAGTGGTGAATTTTAAGTGTTTAAAATGAAATATTTTAGATATATACCAATAAAAACTTTAAATGCATTTTTTTTTAAATGTGTTTTTTGTCAAAATTTACTACACAAAGCATAGTTTCACAAAAACTTATGTATATATCTTCTTGAAATTTTGTATATATATTACCATAAGTGTTATGAAGGCAATGAACTAAGGATTTAGGTCTAATGTTAATAGATTTTGATTTTTAGCATTTTATTGCATGTAGTACCTATGATTTTTACAGTATTTTTACCATAAAAATGTTCAAAGGCCCAGCACTTTTTTTCATTTGTATATTTTTCTTAGCTTTTAGTTCATTGCCTTTATAAGTGCAATAACTATGTTATGTAGAAAAATAATCTAAATTGGAGAAACTGAACTTAGTGTAGAGCATTTTGCTCTAATTTCATCACATTTTACCTAAAATGCCTCAATTTAATTAATTAAATTATATTTAAAATTTTCTAATTAATGTTATTTATTGTTTTGAGTCATAATCATCCAGAAAATCTACTAAAATTGATAATCAAAGGATTTTTTAAAAAGGTGCCTCTGAAACCAGGCAGATACTTCTTAATTATTTCCACTAAATATTATCAGAGTTTAATAGCAGAAAGCTTTAAGAAAATTTTTATAATGGCAACCCTTTTTTTTATATTCAGGAACCTTTGATGCAGATTCCACAATTAAAATATTACAGAAATAAATTTACCCAAAGAACGGGCTACAGCCAAAAATGGTATTTTCTCAAAATCTGTGCTCCGAAGGATGGGTCCTTCGTGTCCTGGACGTGGTCTTTTCCACACTACTCTCTCTACACCAGATTTGTTCATAACCAAACCACCAGAATCCAGGATACGCTGCTTCTCTCGTGGGCAATCTGGTTTATGATCAATGGTTAATGATTCTGCTTGCCATTCTTCCACACCTAAAGAGAATAGGAAAAAAAAACTAATAAATTGCTTTTTTCTAATATAAGCTACATGTTTAAAATATATTTAGATTTATAATCACAGACAGCTTGCCTGGTTAAACATAAAATGCTCTGAGCAAGCATGTCACAATGAATAAGCTGGTATGCTTTCTTGTGTAGCTTAATCACTTGTGATGGTAAGAAATTCGCAAGAGCACATGCCAAAACAATCCTCTGTATCTCACACCAAGTCCACACAAAATATTAAATACTTATAGAAATTAGAAAAAGATATCTTCTAAACATATTAATTTTCACCCAAGAGTTTGTTCCTGTAAACTGTATTCCGGCAAACAATCTATGTCGACAAGTCACAAGCATCATTTTTGTTTGTGACAATCGCCTGCAACTTGTATAAAAACATCATTAGCAATTCTGTGACAAGAGCATCTCAACATGCATGGCACATCTTTCCACCACATGCGGTTAAGAAAACAAAGAATTCTATAAGCTCTATTAAATTTTAAATACAGAATACTAATTACAGATAATTAAAACTAAATTTTACTTATATATGTATAAAATACTTTTTAACACAGTATGATCATATTCAATACATTTGCATCAATTTTAGAAAAATTAATATTTTCATAATCATAGGCCAATCAATGTGGAGAAACCCTAGCAGAAGACTGGCATATCTTTTTTGAGACAGTCAATGAAATATTCTAAAATCGCCAATTTTTATAGAAGAGTGATATTCAAATATCATAAGTTAGTCAGTTTAAGTGATTGATTTAGTTTATTGGAGTTCAACAATTTTTATTTAAAATATCAGTGTCTCAAGAATATTTTATTAAATATAATTCAAAGGACAGAGAACCTATGTAAAAATTTAAAATTCGTAATTCATTGGAGCCTTTATTGACTTAAGTTACATAAAATATAACTATTTAGTTCATTTAAACTATTTTGTTAGCAAATGTATGCCCCAATTTAGCTGATTAGTGTTATCCTATATAAATTAAGCTATGTTTGCTTTAAACTAAACTGTTTTATTGAATTAAAAATATAGATGTGAAAGTTCATAAAAAACTATTCTTCCATTTACTTTTTAAAAAATATCATATTTCAATTTTTTTTTTGACTTTATACAGACATGAACTGAAAATTACACTTTTATATATTTAATTTGCAGTAATAGTTGATTTATTTTTAATTTGAACTTCTATTAATGTGATGGCAACATGTTGATAAAAGCTAATTTTCCCCATTGACATGCTCATGCAGATTAAATTTTATTTTTATTTTGTGTGAACTACATTGTTGAAAAATATGGTTAAAAAATATTTTGTTTAAAAATTTGTAGAAAATTGAAACTTATTTTTATTTTTGGAGAATTACTTAGTCTCTAAAGTAAGACTGATGTTTTCATTGTGAGGTAGGCATTATCACTAAGAAATATATATTATTATCCAAAACTAGAAGTAAATAAAGGTTTATGATTCATACAGGAAATATTAGTTAATAACTCAATACATGCAAGAATATTAACTCTCCAACCCACTAATGATCGATTTCATTTGAATCACAAATTTTAGTAAATTTCTTTATAGTTCAGTTAAAAAAAAAAGATTAATAAATTCATATTAAACTAAAATAACATTAAAGAAATTTTTTAAAGAGAAATTTATAAACCAGAAGAAAAACGTTTTAATAAATCTCTAAAAGAGTTTTTTAAAAAGATTTTTAAGTAAAAAAAAAAGGTGGGTTGGGGAGGAATAATTTGGAATTCTTATTACTTTTAAAATAAATTGCAGCAAAAGTTTCAAAATGCCAACATTTCGTCTTCAAAATTAGGTTAATGGATAGTACATAGGAAACTGAAGATTACTTTAGAAATAATTCATATGCATAATGACTTGCCAAACAAAGAAAAATAAAGCACTTGGTTTATGAAACTAAGAAATATGGTGTAACCATCATATTAATAAAATGGCAGATATTAATGGGTTAACTATTTTTATCTCAATAAACAAAACTTAAATATACTCCAGTGAAATTTAAAATTTTTTATAAATCCACAAATAATATTCAGATGACCTATCCATTACTACATCACAAATCTTAAATAGTTTTAAATATTTCTAAATTTTAAATAATTTCTTTATTGAAATTTTATGATCTAACAAATCTAGGCCTGCTATATCAAGGAATTTTACAGATCAGACAAATTAATGCAAAAATTAATTATAATCCAAGAAATGAAATTATAATTTTTTTTACTCACAAGGTACCATGATGTCAAGCTGTCTTAATGAAAAATACAGTTATTACATAAAGTAAAACGCATAACGAAATAAATATTTTTAATAGCAATATTGTAAATCAAAGAGTAGCACAAAATTCTCTGATATCAATATCAAATGATGCCATGTTTTAAAGATAATAACATGAAATTTCAGGGAAGGACCTTCTATATCCCTATTGGTTCCCATAAGTCAATTTAAACATATTTCAGTAAAAAAATGAAAGAAAAGAAATATTCAGTATAACTTATTCCTATAAAGCAGCAGCATTGCTTTTCATATTATTGTTCTGGTAAATGATGAATAATAATGATGTGATGAAAACAAAATCTAAAACTGTAGTTTTGAAAAATCAATTTAAACCTCTGAATCTTTATTAAAAATTGTATGATTTCTAACTTCCACATTTAATTTAATATTGATTTAATAACTGACATAATATGAAATAATTGGAAGTTCTAGTTAGTAGCAGCAAAAAAATTCTTTTAATAAATTTAGATATTTTTGAATTAATAATAAAGATTTAATTGAAGTTTTTTGTTTATATCAGTTTGATTTACAAAGTTAGCACAGAAAATAGATTAGTAACCATAAATTATGTTGGTATTTAAAACAATTACATTTCATCAGTATACATTTTAAAACTGCTTCTGGCATTTGCCAGATAATCTGTTTATGAATGTAACAATTACTACAAAAACTGACATTTTAATGACACCTTAATTATGTTTTTAAACAAAATCAATTAATTTCCAAAATTAAATAATTTTCTGTATTTCCTTTGGCCTCTCTTTGGATTTCAATTTTTAGAGTTCTTTAAAATTTGACAGATTTATTTCAAAAATGAAACTTTTGTGCCATTTGTTTCTTTTTTATTTTGCTGAATCATATGACTATATTTTCATTCAGAGTTTGGAGTTGAAGAAGCACAAATCTTTGAAAATGTAAGAGTCCTTCAGCATCAACAAATATAGATATAGATTCGTACATTAAGTTTCTGAATCTGAAAAATATGAATCCAGAGTACTTATTCTACAAACAGAAACATTTTACCTTTGACATTTAAACATTTTACCTTTAAGTTGATTTTATTACAATCACTTGAATTTATTTTATAATGAATAAGCATATGTTTAAACCCTTCAAGACAAATGATGCACATACATTAGATTCTCCTCGGGGCTAAAATCTCCATCCTTACATTGTAGCAGGAGTACACTATAGAGCCTATTGATGCATTACTTTTAAAACAAAATACTTTCCGATAGATGGTATTACTAATCCAAGTATTTAAAGAAACCAATCTTTTGGAACAATTGGCCTCATAAGTATTCCTCTCTCTGAAGTCAAATTGGAATTTAGCAAATATCAGTAAATCATTAAATTTTTAAAAATAAAACAGAAACACATTTTTTCAAATATAAAGAGAAACATGAGCTCATACTGAAGTAGTTGTTATAATTTATACTCACATTTGAGGTAGGATTTTATACCACTAGTTTCAGTAATACAGTTATGGCTAAAAGACCAATTATCTTGCCAGGGGTGTAATGCAAATTTATGAATTAAAATAGATGATTAAAAACACATAATTTGCTCAAAGCATGATAAAGGAAAAGAAGTGTCCACAAATGCAAATTGTGCAATGTCAATCTCAACAATGATCTGCATTTTGAGGTTTTTCATGCAGCTTCGAAGCATTATTACAGTTTTTATTAAGTACTTTAAGATATAATATTTATTTTCTTAATCTGAATAAAAAACATTACAATTTAATTTTTTTAGTATTAAAATCAAGCATTTTAATTTTTTAAATCATGATTGAAAATATATGCAATGTCACATAGTTAACATTTTTATGAAACATAATGCATGTTTGGCTTCGTGCGAGAAAATGCTCCTTCTATACAAGTAGTTGATCAGATCATCACACAGTAGAATAAGTTTTTCCATGCATATCCATCCCGAAAGAGTTAATTAAAAAAAAATAATAAAGGAATTGAATTTGTATTTCAATGCAAGAACAAGAAAAAGCAAGCTATAATTTTTTTTTTTTAATGGCATGAAATGCCTTGAAAATGTTTGCCTCATTACATTTAATATAGATTGACATGTATTTATTCTGAGATTTAGTAGTACTCTGCATTTTACCTTACTAATTCACAGATTGTCTGGTTTCCAAGTTTTTGCCGATTTCAATGGAAAATACTCTGACCATATATAACATTAAAGAGACAATATTTTGGTTTTGATTCTAATCACAACCATGTTAGTACCATTAAAAAATACACCACAATTCATTTGAACAGAATCTCTAGCCCAGAATGAATTTGGGATTCAATATCTAATCCTCTGTTACAGTTAACAAAAATTATTAAACAATCCCAATTTCCAGCTCTTCATATTATGTTGTCTGTTACTTAAAAATTTTTTTCCCAGTAGTGTTCACTTTAAGAGTTACTGAAAGAAATTATATCATTCTCAACATTATTTGATATGCTATAAATGATTCGTGCACAAGACAGTTAAAAGTCACTAAATGAACTTAGTGATCTGTACTTGATGGTGTTATTGCCTATATAATTTGACGAAATGTGAACAAATGCTTCTCGGAAATGGTAATTCAAAGTTTTTAGCAACTATTGTCAGATAGTAAATCATTATGCGCAATATTGAGGTATCAATCTCAAAACTGGAATATCTAGATTTAGTTACTTATACCTGAATGATGACAAAATAATATCTTAGAAAATAAAATTAAATTGGTGAAAATAACTAATAATTTAAATTTTAAAATTTGTTCCTTTAAACATATATAATTGAACATTTTTTTAAAGATAGATATGCTCTATAAAAAACTATAGCTAAATAACCTACAAAGACAAAATAAGAATCAAAAATACAATGTCTATAATAACTATTGCAATGAAATTATCTTCACACTTTTTTAATAATCTGATTTTTACTGATATTTCGAATTAATATGTATAAATTCATTTTACATCGGACACTCTATTATGATTTTTTTTTTAGAAATTTTAATTTTTACTGAATTTAAAATATTTCTCAAGATATAATTTTCAATATAATTAAAAAGAAGCTATATTCTAATACAGTGCAAGCATCCTTTAAAAACTATCAACATTCCCTTCTAAAAATAGACGTCATAGTGCATATGTATGCGATATTGTAAATATTATTAGATACGCATAAATAATTTAAATGGAAGTTAGAAACAATTTCTCAGATTATAGTTATTTTACATCACTAAAATAATATAAATTTTAGTATAATATATATCTAACACCTTGACTTAATATACCTGTCTCTTTGAGACCTATAACAATTCTGGAATCACCAACATGTCCAGTATATAATTTTCCTTTACGGATAAATGCAACACTGGCTGTTGTTCCTGCTGTGCTTGGAAGACCAGAGGCAGTTTTAGGCCAATTTTCTAAAAAAGAAAAATATGATCAATAAAAGATAATTTAAAGTTAATTTAGATCTCATATTTTAAAATCTCATAAATTTCTAAATCATCATTTATACTTCAGAATAATAAACACATTAAAGAAAATTATGAAATTGAATTTAGTTCAGATGTATTCAGCTATATTTAAGAAGATAAAATGGAAGTTATTATCTTGGTACAGAGCTTATCATTTTGAACTATAATCAGATGACTAGAATGCCACAACCAAATCAGTAGAAGGATAAGAGATCATTAAGTATTAAAATAGAGTTCATAATTAAATGCAAAATAAATTGCATCAAATTGCTCCTTAATAGCCTTACCAAATATATAGATTTTCAATGATTAATAAATAACAGATCCCAAAACATCAAGTTCTTTAGGAACTGCTTTATTAATTCAACTAAGAGGAGAAAATTTGAAGATCAATAAGATATATAAGTATTGGATTACGTTGTTTTGGCACAAGATCCAACCTTGGCTAGCCTGCACCATACTAAGATATTTAAGATGAAGGTAAGGCCATTGAAATAAAGAATAATGCAGACAGTTCTTAAGTTCTACAGAGCTAGTTCAAAATTTCAACTCCAAAATGAAGATTTTAAAATTTACCAGCAAACATGAACCAGAATTTAAAAAGTAATTTTTGATAATGAGATTGTTAAAATGGCCCCAATATGCAGTCTTTATGTCCATAAAAGAATTAGCTTAATATTTAAGATTTTGCACAAATAACATAGATAAAATGTTAGTTAAAGTTCTATTTAAAAAAAAAAAAAGAAAGTAGAACAATAGTTTATCTTCAAGGAAATCTGAACTGTTTTGTTATCAGCAATGCCAAAAATTCTTCAAAACAGAAAAAAATCTCAGTAATTGTAATAAATAACATCGAGTACAAACACAGTGTGTATATATTTAAAATGAACAGAGCAATATTAAGAGATTTACTAACCAAATAGAAAATAAGTGATTTAATCTTACATTATTAAATTTAACAAATCTTTAAGATTTTCAAATCTATTAAATTGTTTCAATATAATTACCTTAAAGTTTTCATGAGTAAGCTTTATTTCAGTAATTAAGTCTATGAAGGAAATTCTAAAATTCAGTTTTTAAAGCTATCTATGAAACCAGCAACTTGCAGCTATAACTGGAAATCAGGTATTTACCCCAGAGATTATTATTAATAATTATACCAATATGTAATGAAACCCTGAAATATTTATTTCATGCTTTATATACTTAAGAAACAAATTCAAATAGCAAACATTTTCTCACAATTATATTAATAGTGCATTCCTATATTTATTATTTATTTGTCATTCTTCACTTTTAAATTTTAAAAATATATATAATTTAAGGCTTTTACTCAAAAGCCAGAATGTTACAAAGGTGTTTTTCAAATGTTCAAAAGACATTTTCTATCATAATTCTTGCAATAGATAACCCATCACAAGCTAAGAATCCGTTCAGGAGCATACCCCAGTGCAACAAACTTCCACCCTTCCTCTACATTTGTCATCCAAAGTATATTATGTTTCGATCAACAAAAACCACCAAAATTGACAATATTTTACATCTGTTCAGACTAGTTGCAGGAAAATAATAATAAATATGAATAAGAATAAAACTATTTTGTAGGTGTATGAAAAGTGTTGGTCCTTTCTGAATGAATGCTTAGTACAAAAACAAATTATTATGAGAAATAAATAGCTTGCTTTAACAAGAAAGGAAGAGAGAGAGAAGTATAGATAAGAAAACCAGTTGGCGATTTTCCCTAAGGTATAAAAACAGACGGTCAGATTCCAATAGGGACAAGAATTCCTCTTAATAAAATGATAAACTTTTCAAATTAATATACAGAAGGAGTACAGGAACACCAATGAATATATTTCAGAGGAAAAATTATTACTTTTAAAATGTTCAATGCAATTTATAGATTTTTGTTGACAAACAATTAAAGCCTTGTTCCAACTTCATGTTACATGACTAATAGATTCCTCTCTAGTCTCTTTCACTCAAAATTCAAATATTCGTGTTTTCTAATAATTATATGAAAGTATAAAACATATAAAACCAAAATTAAGAATAGCATGGTTCCAAAGCGCAAAAATTTTCTGAATGCCAAAGTCTTCTAAAAAAGGTATTTTTTTAAAAATAAAAAAACGATTCATTAAAAATAGCCAATGAGTTAATATTTTCTGATCATTGAACACTTGCACAGAAGAACTAAAGAAAAGAACTAAACTTTAAGAACTAAAAATAGTTAACACAGAATCAGTTTTAAATTAATAAAAACATTCTTATACACACATACAAAAAAAATGTCTGCTAGTATTAGCCTATTTTTATATATATAAATTGAAATTCGGAAGTTTAATAAGAAACTTGTAAGATCATTTTCAGTACATATGTTTCTACATAATAAATATAATGAAAATAAGAATATTATTCACATTCAAAAACATTTACAGCTTTTCTAGGTTGGGGGGGGGGAATCATTAATTTTAAAAAATACTTTTACTTACCCACTTCTTTCCACATGGCTAAATGAGTATTCAGGAACCCATCTCTGATCGCACTCAAAACCATATTATCGTCATCTTGCCAAAATTGCTTAAGCGTAACAATATTGTCCAGCAAATTATTTTTTGCATACTGGGCAGCTTCTCTGCCTCCATGACCATCAAAAATACCGAAAAAAGCATACTCCAAATCTTTTTTATCTTCCGTTTGTTGATATGCTACTACAAAAGCATCTTCCATATATTTTCTACCCCCTTGACTACTCTGTCCAGTAACCCTTAAATTTATTTCTGAAGCTGACATATTTCTTATTGCTTATATTCCCAGCACTCAAACACAAACACATACGAAGCATCTACCTTGCTTTTAACGATTTCCCTACCCACGGGCGTTATGGCGCAAGCGCAGATTTCATGTACAAGCAAGAACGAGCATGATTTTTTTCCCCTGCCTTATCAGCTTCTGGTTCACAAATCTTATCATGACGATAAATCAGAACCAAAAACGAAACAAAACGGTCAAAAGCAGCTAAAAAAATTGAGAATCGAAAAGTCGAAATGAAACTGGACCCTGTATTCAATTATTTGTTGATAAATTCAATGAATACGGAACAGAAAATAAAAGTAAATAAATTTTCATTTCCATTTTAGAAAACTTAAAATTGAAATTTAGCCAATAGATTTATCGATGATGTATTTAAGATATCGAAATATATTTTCGATATCGAAAATTTATTTACTGTACTCATATGAATTAAAATAGTAAAATTACATATTTGATCTCATTTTACTATTTGACTTTTACATCTGGCAGAAAATAGATAGAAGAAAAAGAATAATATCAGTGAAAAGTTTAAGCTCTAGATCTTTGCTGTAGAGCGACTGCAGAAAAATCAGAATTGCTTCTGATACAGCATAGCGGTTAATGATAACAAGTTTACATCAATACCGAGCGGCGTTTACACTTTATGTATCGAGGTCTGTAGCTCATAGCAATCTTTATTAGTTATGTAAATGCCATTAACGTGAGATCCAATCTCTGTTCTATCGATCAGATTGGATCTGGATAATTATTTGCCTCATATTCATATTTAAATTACATGAGTTGTAAAAAACTGATGGTACTTATTTAACAGAATATGAAAAAAGAAACTAGATCAATACATAAATATTTGATAAAAAAAAAAGTGAAATAAAAAATGCATTACAATTTTTAAGTAAAGGAAAGTAAAGAAAAATATAACTATAGGGATTTGAAAATATTTCACTCGAATCTCCAAAGAAACAAACTCGACAAGTAATCTCCACGAAACTTTCTCATACTCTCTAATAAAGGAAAGTTATCGTCTTCTCTCTGGAACTTAGTTTTAATCAAAAATGTCATGATATCTCAGATTTTTATTTTCAGAATCCAGCTCATAAACTTCGTATGTAAAGAAAACTGAATGTGCATTTTTAATATTTTATTTTAATCCACTTGAAAGCAAAATTTCACACAAAACTACAATTTTAATAATAGGTACATAACAAATTTCCTTTATTTCAGTAGTTGCGCTTTTGAGTTTCCATCTTTATATATATGCATGCGAAGCACGACTGACAATGGGGTCAATTCATGTGACGTAAAAGTCACATGTCATGTACTTCTTGCGCATGGCATTTAAGTTTCATCCGCACCGCTTTCGTCGATCAGTCTGCCATTAACGTTCTCCGCCAAGTATGAAGCGGATTTTTTGTTTACATTTGAAGTTATAATTTTTGAGTCATTTTCTTTCCTCTTATTATGTGTTAACAGAGGAAATACTGGTGTGCTGATGGATGCGTGCTTTAATGCGAAACATAAGAGTGACTGTCATGCTAAAATGTGTTCTTATTTTCCTTTCAACAATCCTGACTTGGGTTGATAGCTTTGGTATAGATTTTTTCAAACCTCCGAAGTCGGTGATATGCTCCAATCATTTTGAAGAATTCATTCATTGTGTGTCCATTTATTAAATATAGCTGTTCCAGTAATTTGTTAGAAAAACTCTTCGAAGAAAAAGAAATCGGAAAGCGATTTGCCGTCAAAAACAATCAAACAAAATCGTGAGTGCATTTCTAATTTACTTTATTCACATTTGATGAAATTTCTGATAATTTTAAATATGCTTAGAAGGTTTTAAAATGTTTACATGAATATTACATTGCATTTTTTTACAAAATCTTATTTAAATTTAATTAATGTAAGTAAACAAACTTCTGTTGCAAAAATAACATCTGCTATAATGCTAAACTTAGGTGGAAGT
>JAPMOR010031545.1:324545-390015 GCA_026543865.1 Argiope aurantia | reverse complement strand
TAATATTTTTCTACATTACTATGAGAAAAAAATAATTAAATATAATTTGATAAACGGGTGGAGATATATTGATGACCTACTTCTGATTAACTTCGACAATACTAATACTGTAACTAATTGCTATCCAAAAGATTTAATTCTAACAGAAACGAATAAAAATCAACTTGAGGCTACCTTTCTGGATTTAAAAATCGAAATTGATAATGATAAAACAATAGTTGGTATATACGATAAAAGGGACGAATTCAACTTCAAAATAACAAAGCTTTGTAACTACCATTCCAATCTAAACTCTAAAATTTTCAAAAATCAAATTTTCTCACAGGTTAACAGGATCAAAAAGGTTTGCAATAATAAAAATTCCTATATTGAAGCATCAAACAACCTCATTAATAATTTAATTAAAAATGAATTTCCTAAAAATTACTGTAATGTCAATTTTTTAATTAAACAAGGTATGGTTTGGGATTAATCCTTTGGCTTAAATAAAAAATAGAACTTTCCTTGCATATTATATCACTCAATAGGTGGCGCTGCGAGCTTACAATTTTTACCTAAATTGCCGTTAGCTTTGTGTTTTTAATGGGCGGGAATCACAATCGATAGCTTGAGATTTCCTTGACTGTTGAAGGTATGTCTTTGCCTTTTTGTTATTTCTTTTGTGTCTTTTTATGGTATTTTGGTGTTTTTTGTTTTTTTGTTATTGTATTTTTACTTATTAGTGGTTTTTCTTCTAATTGGTTGTTTTGTATTTTCCTTTCTGTTAAAATGGTATATCTCTTAGGCCTAATTTCAGGGGATTTTCGGGTCACGAAGGAATCATTATTAGACGTAATGTCTGAATTTCCTTAACAGAAAAAATCCCTTTTTTGAATACCTGCCTGAGGGTGACTCTTGAAATAGTCTTCAGGCCGGATTCTTCTTTTTTTAATATTTTTTATTTGGTTTATTTGTTTTTTCATTTAACTTGATTTTTATACTTTTGTATATATATATATATATATATATATATATATATATATATATATCATGACCTTATTCTTGTTTATTAAATTTACTGTATTGCATGGTTTTGTTTTATTTTGCTAGGAAGTTTTTGTTTTATTTACTGTGCTAGGATCCACTTGTAATTTTTATCAATGTAACTTTAGCATTTAAAAAAATTCAGAAATGTTCTGCTTTAAAAGTGTATTGTTCAACATTATGTTTTTATTGGTGATAAAAAAAAACTGTTGTTTAGTATCTAGGATGTATTTTATCTATCTATATATATATATTTTTTTGTAATGTGCAAATAAAAATTATGAAAGCATGATTTTGTTTGTTTTCCTTTAATGATTTCTACAAATTAAAATGAAATTATTGATTCATAAGTTGCATAGATTTGAAAAAAGTATCTATACCTTTTATACTTCATAATTTGAAATTGTAAACATAATTTATTCAATATATACTAATTTGATTTCATGTTCTTTCCTCTGAGCAAACTGAAAACATTAAAGTTTCAATATTTATAAAAGTAATTACATAAGAAAAAAAATGTAATAATTTTATTGGTAAGCTTTAAAATGTTAACTTATCTAAGAATAATAATTATTTTTAAAAATAACTAACTGGGGGAACTATATTCATAAGATTCAACATTCAATAATACATATTTAAATAATATGTAAAAAAGAACATATGTAATTTATCAAAAACACTGCCATTGTCATTTGTCAAAATGTATCCTTCTGATAAAAAAAAAGGGGGGGGGATATGGGAAAGGAAAGAATAAAGCGGCATCAAACGAATTAAAAAGCGATGTTAATTAATTATGCAAAAAATTAATTCCATTGAACATACTAGTTAAAATTTTAATATAAGAAATAAAATTCAAAATAGTATCTGAAAAAAAAAAAAACAGAAGTTTTTAATAATTGATCGGATAGCGTAATATTTACTAAACGATGTTTCATCAACGTTATCGGCAGACATCACGACATGCGCAGAACGGTCGAAAATTCAACAGAAGTGGTTTGTTTGGTACATGACACGTGACCGTGAATTGAGTCCATTGGTCAGTTCTTTGACGAAATTGAATCAAAATTTGATAAAGATCAACACTTTAAAAGATTTACCAAAATTCATTTACATAAGTATGCGTTTTTGTATGCAAAAGTGTAGATGAACAGATGATAAACCCCTTGATCGATTTGATTCGAAATTTTACATAGTCTACATTTCAAATGCCAAAATTGTTTATTAATTTATTTTTTTAAATTTTTTTTTAATTTTTTTTTTTTTTTTTTTTTAGTTTTCTTACTCTCTTGTGCTCAGATACACTGACCAACATTTTTCAAATTCAAAATGCGATTTCAATAAAAGATTTTTTGATGTCAAAAATAGTTAAATTTTTAACAATTTTATTTAATTTAATACAATCTGTTTAATTTAATTCAATTAAATTTAATTCCAATTTCTCATTTAGATTTATATTGTAAATAATATAGTTTTTCATAAAAAGAAACTAGAGCAAATTATCAATCCGTTAATAATATTAATTTATCAGGCTTTGTAATAATTGTAAAAATAAAATTGCAATCATGTTCACGGTTTTGTTAATTTATCTTGAATTTCCAAAATGCTACAGTATATTAGTAAATGTAGGGTTTTTTCTTTTGTTGCAGAATACAAATAATTTCTTATTAAACCAGTGGAGTGGTTTCGCCAAAACGTTTTCGTATACTCTCTAATAAACTTGGTATGCCAGAAAACGCTTTTGTGGTATTGACGTAGAATAGATATAAAATATTAGCTTTTGGAATGAATTTAGCATTTTTAACGAATCCATCATGTCATCCTTGGCTAGTTATTTGGCTATTAATTCCTGGACTGCGGCTAATAGTATCCAGAAATCGAATTTGGGTTTTTTAAACTCGTTTTTCTCAACCGATTAAAACAAAAATTTGACATAAAACTGCGCTTGTAGTTAAAAAATGCCATAACATATTTGAAATATTTAAGCCATGGCCTTTTTGAGTTATCGCGTTTACATGTTTCTGAAAGTACAGACAGACAGTCAATCCCTAATTGAATTTGGTTCAAAGTTTGACAGGTGTTTATATTTTAGATGTTAAATCTGTGCATTGAATTTTGCAATCTAATTAACTTCGTTTTATAATTATCGTGTTAACTTAAATTCAAACAGCTAGATAGACGACCTTCCTCAGAACAGATTTGACAAAATTTGATAGAAATCTGCAAATATGGTATAAATATATACTAAATTTCAACCATCCGGCTCAGAGCATTTTGGAGTTATATTTGTCACAGACAGACAAGCATTTCCCAAACATGGGTTTTTCAAAATGACAGAGGTCTAAAACGTTGAGATACTTCAAAATATCGATCTCGAATTTTTCAACGATTAATATATGTTCTCTATACTAAGCTTACGAGGAAGTAAAAACATATTAAAAATTTTTAACGATTCGAAATTATTGGAATATAGTAGAAATGTGTCACACTTAACAACAGGTATGTTTTTTGCCATAACTTCACGAGAAATCATCTGAGAGACATGAAATTCAGAAATGAGATACAGCATTTTGTTCTGAAAGAATGACGAAAGCATAGTTGCGCAGAAATGAATCCAATGCATACAGTATGGAATCAAACAAAAAAAGGCTTTATTGAACTCATAGTATCGTTACACATGATTGTCTGTCCAAGACGAAGAACAGCAAGCAGATGTTCCTTAGTATGGGATATGCCCTTCCCTTACTGCAATGGTTGCTTCGCACCGTCTCCCCATACTCAGCACCAGATTGTCTAACAGTTCTTGAGGTAAGAGTGCCCGTTCCTCAATCAGCATCTGTTTAAGTTGTCGGGTGTTCCCAGGAGGATGTGATAATGCCGCAAGGCGTCTCCCCAAAGCATCCCACACATGTTCTACCGGATTTAAATCAGGGGTACACTCCGGCCAATCCATTTGAGTGATATCTTCACTTTCCAGGAGCTCCTCAACAGCATGAGTCCTGTGCGGTCGTGCAATGTCATCCATACAAACGAAGTCTGATCCAATGGCACCTCGGAACAGACGCACATGGGGAAGGATCACCTCCTGACAATAGCTATCTCCAGTTACAGAACTTCTGTCGAAAACGTGGAGCTCAGTCCGCCCGTTCATCATAATGCCTCCCCAGACGACAACTCCAGGACCACCGAAACGGTCCCTTTCCGTGATGTTACTGGGATGAAACCGTGTCCCGACCTCTCTCCAAATCAACTGGCGTTGGGAATCGCTTGTGGCACTAAAACGACTCTCATCTCTAAAGAGGACACGACTCCATTGATGAGATGTCCAGTTTTTGTGCTCCCTGCACCACTCTAAACGGTGCTGCCGGTGGGAAACTGTCAAAGGGATGCAGCGTTCAGGACGGCGGGTGAATAGGCCACCTTTGTGAAGGCGTCTGGACACAGTAAAATGCCCCGTTGCTGCATACAGTTGCTGAGCAATGGCGCTTGCTGACTGGTTTCGGGTTCTTTTCGCCTGCAGGACGATATGTCGGTTATCCACTGCAGTTGTTTTCCTGGGACGGCCACCACCAACCTTTCTCCCAGCTGTACCTGTGGTTTTGGAAGGCTTTCCAAGCCCGCGAAACGACACTTTTGTTGATTCCGAACTCTTCAGCTACACTGGTTACACTACGCCTCTCCTCCAGCTTTCCGATCATTCTTCCATGTGTGAAATCGTCCAGATGATTTCTGCTAGCCATATTTCACGAATTAACTCACGTGCGCTTGCAGCGAATGTCTTTAATTGCGTCTCCGTCCTTCCTTTTATTGTAGTGTTGAGCTGCGCGCGCCTTCCGCACGTGTTTTGAGTACGCTCACGTCGCCTGTGACATTTTGTTCATGATATTTGCATACGCATGACCTTTCTCTTGAATTACGTGTTCATTGTACTGATCGCAAGAACTCCTTTTCTGCAATTTCATGGCTATCTGCTTAAAATTTGCATTGTTGCTCAAGTTTTGCACGCCAGTGTATTTCTCTTTACAGACCTCATAGATCTAATATAGAAGATTACTTCTTACAAAGATAGTTTAAAAATTTTTTTTAAAGTTTAAAAGATGTTTTATCCTCCTTAGTAAATAGAATTCTCACAATTTAACTTTTCTCTAATTTTTTCACAATTTCTTAAATTTTTTTAACACAGTTTTAAAATGCGTTAAAATAATAAGCTGATAAAATTCAGCTGATAATTTTTTCTTTGGTTTGGGAAAATTTCATTTTAATGCATTCTATTCCAAAAATCCAATGCTATGCGATATGTCTGAGTTCATCTCAAAATTTGACCCAATATTTGTGTCAAATGATTCGCCAGTTATATAGATAAATACTTCCGCTACATATGTGTTATATTAATCTTACCGAACCGTATCATTCATATCAAAACCATTATATCAACCCTAAAAAATCATATCCAGAAGTCTAACGTTGTTTGATATAATGCTTTGCTGCTTGAAAGTGTTTTTTAAATCATTTTTGGCAGCGTATTTGAGAAATTGCAGTTAATAACGGATACAAAGTAATAAACATATTAAATGTTAAAATATGTAAAAGAATGATTATTTCTTTGATTAATGCATGAAAAAGAATTTCATATGTTAAAATTAACCAATGAGTTCATTGGTTCCACGTAGAGAGCTCGAATCTTTTTAATTTAACGCGTGTAGAAAAAAAACGTCTTAATCTTTTATTATAAATTGTACAATAACATTTTAACAAATAATAATATTGAAGCAAGGATATTTTTTAAGCTATCGTACCACAGTTTACGCAATTTGTTATGCAAAATATGTCAAACATTATAAAAATTAAAAAAAAAAAAAACAACGCAGCAATCTAGTGACTGACTGCAAAGCAGTCTAGTGATCGATAACTTTTTCACTCTGTGCCAGTGAAAAAGTTATTTAAGAAGATTTTTAAAGGATAAAAGTTTTTTGATAGTCAACACTCTTTCACTTGATTTATTTAGTTCATTTTCAGTTTTTGAAATTTCCAAGTATCGATGCATAAATATCAGATTTATACTTGGTTCTTTTTGTTTTCCGTGTAATGTTTTGAATTTTAATTTTGATAATTTATTGTTACTTTTAATAAAAAGTTTATTTTACATTTAAAAAATTTTGTTAATTAAAATATTTGCAATGGGTAAAACATTTCCAGTCTCAGATTCAAAGTCTGGTGAATACGGCATGTGAACACGATAACACACACACAAAACGCTTTAAGTCTAGACGGATGAAATTTGGCATATGATTTTACATACAATTTATAAATTTCTCCAAAATGTTATGCGAAATGCATTTAGAGGAAGTCTGTCTGTCTGTTTTACACAATAACTACAAAAAGATGAAAGCTGAAGGGATAAAATTTGGTAGACAAATTTAACATCTGAAATGTAGATACTCATCAAATTTGGAATCAAATTCGTCAAGAGGCTGACGGTCTAAAATTTCGTATGCATAAAAACGCAATAACTCAAAAATGGAATGACTGAAATATATGAAATATCGTAGGTGATTTTATGATTACAATTACAGTTCTGCGCCAAATTCTGGTTTCAGCTGGTTGATAAAAAAACATGCCAACACAAATGCATTTTTCGGATATTATTAACCGCGTGCCAAAGATCACAAGACAGACTCAGTAAAAATGCTAAACTCCCACCAAAGATCTAACTTTCTTAATTATTACTTGTCAATGCCATGCAAGGCGTTCGCAAAACTCCACAATTTTATTCAAATGGAAAAAGGATATTTTTATTTAAGAGTATGAAAGAAAGTTTTAGAAGACCGCTTCTGGTAATTTTATAATGAAACCATTAAAATTTATCCCATATACCATAAGGATTCGAAGACACAAAGTTGCCAAATTCAGTTTCGAAAAGGGGCCAATTTGAAAAATTATTATGTTTAACAGAGAACAGATATACTTTAAAAAGATTAATATTAGGTAAGTATTTTTTGGGGTCGTGTTCTTTCAAATTCTTAGTTACGATTCTGATAGGGTAGAAAAATACTCTAACCCAATGCGCTCAAATTTGTTAAGATAGCCCTTTTGGTTCTTGTACTATCTACGACTTTTCTCCAAGAAAATGCTTTAAAAAGCGATTTGATTTTCTTTCTGCTAATAATACTATTAGCATTGAAATCCATCCGGTACATGCAGATCGAAATTAATTTCTTATTTGTTTCCCAGAAGAAAAAAAATCGTATTTATTCATTTTTTTCCGCCGCTTTTTGAAGCTGTTTCACATAGAATTTTGATAGATATAAATTAATATGTTGCGTATTTTTGTAACATTTTATATTTATTGTTAAAAATTTTATTTATGAAGAGTCTGAAAACTGAACGATTTTTTCTTCTTGATAATCTTGACTAATACTTAATTAATTATCTGCTTTTCATTTATAAGGAATATTTTCGATGCATAAAATTGGATTGATCGAATCTATGTCTCCCAACACGATGTCAAATTTCAAAAAAGTTGATATAATCAAAACTCCAAATTTCATTTTTTTTTTTTTTTTTTTACTTTTTTTCTTCAAAAATTTAGAAGTTATTCGACTTACTCGCATTCTATGGAACATTCAGAATTATTCTATTGGTCGAAATGTGCGACTGCTTAAAGTATCACCAAATAATAGAAGTATATAGAAAATAAAGAAAAATGATGAGAGTGACTAAATAATGTAAATGATGAGAGTAAGTGCCGCATAATTGATGCATGCAGGTAATAAAATAAACTGATGAGAGTAAGTAAATAAATAACATGATAATATCTTGTTTCACTCTAAAAATACAAGGTATTAAACAATTAGCCTTTATAAACTTTAAAAGCGTTTAAAGTAGAATATGAAAACATTTAATAACATTATGTTCCTTATCAAGGTCACCAAATGTTTGCGGTAAGTAGAAAATAAAGAAAAATGATTAGAGTAAGTGAACAAATATCATGATAATACCTTGTTTCAATCTAAAAATACAAAATACTCAATCATTAAAAAATCAATCAAATTTTATCTATATCTATCTATACTTATAATAAAGCTCAATGTGTGTGTGTGTGTGTGTGTGTTGGCGCTCTACAGGTCAGACCATTCAACCTACAGCTACCAAATTTGGCACGTGTATACCTTGGAGGTCGGAAATGTACACCTGGGGGTTATTTTTTCGAATTTTTAATTAGAATTTTATTTATTTAAAAATTAAGTGAAATTTTGGCGTGTTTCTGCTATAACTTCTGAAAATATTACCGCACAAAAAAGATTTTTACATCAAGTTAAAGATCAAAAATTTATCTTTTAAATGATACCAATGTTTTAAACTTAAAATTAAATTTCTATTTTAATGAATTTTTAAATAAATATTTTAACTATATTTTTCAACAATTTTTTTCGTACAAAATAAAAATAAAATTTAAGCTGCGCGAGCACGTTTCGCATTCATGGGAAAAAATTAGCTTTCTTCAAAGTGTTGCCATCACATTGATTAAAGATCCAATTTAAAATATATTAAATCTTTTTGGAAATGAAATCTGCAAAAATATAATTTTCAGCACGTATCTGTAGGAAATGAAACAAATATAAAATATTATTTTTTCTAAAAAATTATTTTATGATCTTTTACACTATCTATATTATTAATCCAATAAATGAGTTTTATTTTAAGGCAAGTTTTGTTTAATATGAACAGGATCGTTCACAGCTAATTTGTAAACCTTTAGTAAGACACATATCTGCTAAAATGGTCTAAATGGAGAATGATTATATTTTATGCAACTTGATTCAATAAATGCTATAATAAATAACGAATTTTTGATTTTACATAAAGCTTCTGCTGTGGAAATCACGATTAACAAAATGTTCTTGAAACACTAATATTTTAAATAAAAAGAGTTAATTTCCAATCAACTAAATCAATCACTTAAACTGACTGATTAATGAAAATTTGAATATCACTATTCAATAAAAAAAAGGATAATTTTAGATTTTCCATCGATCGTTTCAAAGAAAATATGCCAATCAGCGCGCAGGTTTCTCAAGATTAATTGGCCTAAGATTATGAAAATGTTGAGTTTTTCTAAATTTTTAACAAACAAAACTTCATAAATAAGTCTTAGTTGATCGTGGAAAATAGAAACATTAATTAATTTATTTAAAATTTGGTGTGTCCAGAATATTTCTCAGAATATGATACCTTACTGCATTAAATTTAGACTTCAAAATTTTTGAAATATATTTATAGGCCGGAACAAAATATTATTATTGATTTCATTTCAATCCTTTTGAAAGCAAAACTAAAAACTGAATTTTATGCTGAATCTGAGAAATTTTTGTTGAATTAGTCTTTGAGATGTTACATAAATTATGAAAAATATTTTGTAGTTCACATAAGACTTAAATACCGAGCGATTCTGTTTGCAATACTCATATTCAATAATAATAATCTATACTTATAATAAAGCTCAATGTGTGTGTGTGTGTGTGTGTGTGTGTGTGTGTGTGTGTGTGTGATGGCGCTCTACAGGCCAGACCATTCAACGTACAGCTACCAGATTTGGCACGTGTATACCTTGAAGGCCGGGAATGTGTACCTGTGGGTTATTTTTTCGAATTATTAACTAGAATTTTATTTATTTAAAAATTAAGAGAAATTTTGGCGTGTTTCTGCTATAACTGTCGAAAATATTACCGCACAAAAAAGATTTTTACATAAAGTTAAAGATCAAAAATTTTTCTTTTAAATGCTACCAATGTTTTAACATTAAAATTAAATTTCTGTTTTTAATGAATTTTTAAATAAATATTTTAACTCTATTTTTCAACAATTTCTTTCGTACAAAATAAAAATAAACGTTTCGCATTCATGGGAAAAAAATAGCATTTTTCAAAGTGTTGCCATCACATTGATTAAAGCTCCAATTAAAAATAAATTAAATCTTTTTGGAAATGAAATCTGCAAAAATATAATTTTCCGCACGTGTCTGTAGGAAATGAAACAAAAAATAAATATTATTTTTTCTAAAAAATAAATTCAAGAAAAATTATTTTATGATCTTTTACACTCTCTATATTATTAATCCAATAAATAAGTTTTATTTTAAGGCAAGTTTTGTTTAATATGAACAGGATATCCATTCAAATAATGGCCACACAGATAATTTGTAAACCTTTAGTAAGACACAGATCTGTTGCGATATAAATCGTAAATATTTTATTTAAAAGTAGCAAACGATTATTTTAATAATTATAAATTTTATTTTGTAAATAGTTGTGAAATTCAGATTGGCAACAGTGATATTTTTGGAACTTTTAATTTGTTGTTTAAAAACGATGCTAGAATTTTGAATGAAAATAAATTGATGTAAATTTGATAATATTATCTACAATGTAATAAGATTTAGTTTCATAATAAGTTTGTCTGCATTCTATTTTTGTTGACGCACGAACACTACAGATATACTAAAATGGTTTAAATAGAAAATGATTATATTTTACTTAATTCAATAAATGCTCTAATAAATAACGAATTTTTGATTTTACATAAAGCTTCTGCTGTGGAAATCACGAATAACAAAATGTTCTTGAAACACTAATATTTTAAATAAAAAGAGTTAATTTCTAATCAACTAAATCGATCACTTAAACTGACTGATTTATGAAAATTTGAATATCACTATTCAATAAAAAAAAGGATAATTTTAGATTTTCTATCGATCGTTTCAAAGAAAATACGCCAATCAGCGCGCAGGTTTCTCAATATTAATTGGCCTAAGATTATGAAAATGTTGAGTTTTTCTAAATTTTTAACAATCAAAACTTCATAAATAAGTCTTAGTTGATTGTGGAAAATAGAAACATTCATTCATTTATTTAAAATTTGGTGTGTCCAGAATATAATATGATGCCTTACTGCATTAAATTTAGATTTCATAATTTTTGAAATATATTTATAGGCTGGAACAAAATATTATTATTGATTTCATTTAATTTAATCCTTTTGAAAGCAAAACTAAAAACTGAATTTTATGCTAAATCTGAGAAATTTTTGTTGAATTATTCTTTGAGATATTACATAAATTATCAAAAATATTTTGTAGTTCACATAACACTTAAATACCGAGATATTCTGTTTGCAATACTCATATTCAATAATAATAGTAATAAATAAATAGCAATAAAGATGATAAATAAAATAAAACGCTTGGTTTTATTAAAAAATATCTTTATATTAATTGCAATTTCATCATTTCCACTTTAAATTAAAGTTGACGTTTTACCGGAAATAACAACAAATTAGCAAAATATATAGAGTAAATTGAACGAAACGATCTAAACAACAGTATAAGTTTGGTATGACTATCAAAATTTGAAGATTAAAAATATTTTGTTTGAGAATCTATTAACAGACCAGTTACTTAAAATATTTAATTGAAAATTGTAGCGACCAGTAATAAAGGCGAACCGGCTGGTCGCCAAAGGCGGCTAGTAATAAATAAATAATAATAAAGATGACAAATAAAATAAAACGCTTGGTTTTATTAAAAAATATCTTTATATTAATTGCAATTTCATCATTTCCATTTTAAATTAAAGTTGAAGTTTTACCGGAAATGACAACAAATTAGCAAAATATATATAGTAAATTGAACGAAACGATCTAAAAAACAATATATGTTTGGTATGACTATCAAAATTTGAAGATTAAAAATGTTTTGTTTGAGAATTTATTAAGAGACCAGTTACTTAAAATATTTAATTGAAAATTGTAGCGAGCGGTAATACTGGCGAACCGGCTGGTCGCCAAAGGTGGCTAGTAAGCGTTTAAAATTAAATATGAAAATATTTAATAAAAATTTATATTCCTTTTCAATACCGCTTTTTTAAATTTATAGTAGAAATATTTTGCAGAAAAACAGTAGTGAGATGTATTTATTTGTGTCCGGCATTGTGTTTAAAAAAAAAATAAACCTACTGAAGTGGTCACCTCCAAACTTTCTCTTATATTCTATTATAAAGACATAAAATGTGTACCTTATGCTTCTCTCTCTGCATAAAATTGTGGATTTTAGGCAATCTATGAACATCACGAGTACCCCAAATTTTATTTCCGAAGTCCCGCATGAGCATATGAGAATTTTGTACCTGGTAATATAGTAAAGCAATCCAATATGCATTTTGAAATCTTTTGTAGATCAACTGAAACCAAAATTTGGTGCAGAATTTTAATCAAAGTAACGAGATAAGATGCTAACTTTCATTAATCTAAGTTATTGTGATTTGCATTACCATGTTCATGTACATGCGACCGACAGATGGTCAGAATTTTGACCGCATTGAATAAAAATGTGATGAGGAACTGCACTTCAGAGGCTAACATTGTGTACCAAGTGTCATTTTTTCAAACATTTTTAAGTTATCACGTTTGCGTACATGCAAATTTTCACAAAGACGAATGATCATATTTTTGACAACTTTCCTATCTGCTTGTACTTGCCAAACAGAATTTTTATGAATGTATTTTGTACAAAATATGATAGAAATTTACAAATATATTGTGGAGATCACATAGTAATTTTTACGCTTCTAATTCAAATGATTAAATGTTTAAAAAAATGAGTTACCATATTCACAGACAGATATAATTCCAAAAATGCGTTTTTCGCAGTCGGAGAGTTCTGAAAATGTGGATATTCGGCAAAGTCTCAAATTCAATTTTTTAAAATTTAAAATACTTTTTCTTTGTGCATCAGAAAGTAGAAAGTAGCGAAGATGTAACTTTTAAACCTAATATACATTGTTGAAGAGGGAGAAAGCTTTCTTCAACAAGATTTCGAGATGAATTCTGGTGGAAAGGTTAGATAGATTAACTTCATTTGTAGAAAAAAGTCGCCAGAAACATCTAAAATATCATGAAACTAAGATATAAATCAACGCTTTAACACCACGATAACACAAGCGTAAATAATATCTTTCTATCTGATCTGATTGGGGAAACCCACCTCGAGAAATTAGTTAAGAATTACTTTCACATTTCCGAATATGGTTATGACAAGCATCAAAATACTCATTGAACGGTTCAAGGACTCTAATTGAAATTTGAACCCTATACAAGTGATGGATCCAAAATTGTTTGAATCTCACAGCATTTTTCAATCAGTGGCTTTATCAACTTTTTTTCTTTCAAATTAACGTTCTTGATGACAAACTGCTTTGTGTTTGTGCAGATTCATCTATAAAAAGGGATGGAAGGTCTCAATGGACATAATGAGTTGTTCCATTCCATACCAGAAGATCTTCTGCCATGGATCTAAGAAAGTAAGTGTACATTTACTGCAATTTTTTTCTCAGCCAAAAGATGCGAATTCTCGATTTAAGATTCAAAGTGCTGTCCCCCTGTTATAAGTTTTGACGTTATACAAGACCAGATTCTTCTGTAAACAATATCTCTAAAATTTATTGGGCCAGCTAATTTTTTCGGCGAAAGCAGCTGTTGAACGATTTATTTCTAATAATCACTGCTGAAATTTCATGGTTGACTGTAATCTTTCTAACTTTTGAAAAAAAAAATGGTTTAAATTACTTTTTTAAATTCAAATAAAGCGTTATTATTATTATTTGAACTCATGATATTTCGTACAGTTTAGAAGATGTCTGAAACAAAAATATAAGCAATCCTGATTATGTCAAAATAGTTGGCTGTTATAGTATTTTATATTATAATTTCAGCTGAATTTTTCAAATATTATAAATTTAATAAAACAAGGGTTGTTAACGCAAATTTTGCTGGAGATTTTTTTCTTAATAAAAAGAAAGGGAGCGTTCAAAATCTAAATGAAACCAACAATTTTAAGGTCTAAACAAAGAGATAAAAGACACTGAATTCTTCTCATCTTGGTGTATATTGAATAATTTAGCTCTAAGTAATTGTATAGCAGAAATTCATGCACGATTTTCGGTCTTCAGCTTATTTCTATCAAATATGATTTTTTTTCGATCATGAAAAATACTTTTCTCTCAATTTGCTTACAAAACAAAGAAAAATATCAAGATAAATATTTTCGGAAACTTTAGGTATTTAAGGAATAGTATTTTGTGCTACCATTTTGAGTATATTGACCTTTCTTTTCGATGTTTCAATAATGGGGTGAAAAGTAGTAAATACAAGTACTAATAACTTTACTTTTTAATTTTAATCTGTGATGTGTATTCCAAATTAAGAATATTCTTTCATTGAAAAATGTTCGATTATTAACTTTCCATTATTTATTCCACTTTTCGCCCTCCATGTATAGTTTCAATAAGGGAAATTTAATTAATTCTTGCACATTTACACGCCTATCGGGATGCAGGAAGTCGCTCACTGCTCGCTTTCCCCCGCGCTAGTGGTGAGCCGTTACATGTCTATAAAAAGACTGACATATAAGTGTAAAGAAATATAATCGAAATTTTAGTAAATAACTGGAGCCATTACAAATTCGATGTTACTAGTTCATAAAAGTTCTAATACTCATAAAATTCATACTCATAGAGTTCATAAAAATAATTTTAAAGTTTTGTGTTCATATTTATAGAGTAGTACAGTAATTAAAATTAAAATTTTAAAATTTATTATAAATGAGAAAAGAATGCTACTTATACAGAGCTCTAATTATGCATTTCTTTTTTTCATGTGATTTATGTGTAGGCACTTTGGAGTTTAATTTTTAAAAAAATTTAGTCAACAGTGATGCTGATTATTTGTAAATGAATATTAAATACAGCATTATAAATCAGAAAGTTCTTTCTCACTACTATTTTGACAAAAAAAAAATAAGTTCTAAGTTTTCTAATGAAGTGCCATTATAAGTGGATTGAATTACCTCTTCTCATTTGTTATTAACTTTGATTAGCATTTGACAATTTTTCTATTAATTAATAAGTTATGAATAATTTCGAAGATATTATATCATAATTCACATATTCATCGAAATAAATCTCACAACGAGCAGGAAAATGAATATAATTGAAACTTCGTGACCTTTGTTTGTACAAAGGACTTTTATCTCTATAATGGCTACGACTGAATAGGGATTGTGATGAAAATTTGTATAAATGAGAAGCATATAAAGGGTATTTTACTGCATAGATATTTTGAATTTGAAAGTATTACTTCGAATTTATTGTATATTTTTATGTAAGGAGGAATTAATTTATGTAAGGATATCAAAAATGATTTTGTTTAACTTCATACAATTATCTTAAATTGGACGGACAAAACTTTTCATAAAGTGTTTAAAATTAATTTTTCTTTGATATTATTAACCGCATGCCAGGAATTTACCGCCAAATATAACAAGATAGATTCAATAAAAATGCTAAATTCATGCCAAAGGTTTATATTTCGTAATTATTGTACGCCAATGCTATGGAAGGTGTTCTCTGGGATAACATCTTTATTAGGGTTTTATGCGAAAAAGTTTTGGGAAGACCACTCCTTCTGACTTCTAATAAATTATAATCTATAATTACAGCGCAATTTTTTATAATAATTTTTTTACTAAATTATAATTTATAATTGCATTGCTATCTTTTATTATAAATTGAGTTTGTAAATGAAAATTACATAGGAAGTTGGTTGTATTTATTGCCTTCCAAAGAAAAGTATTTCATTTTGCTAATCAAGCATGCTATAAAAGCGACGGAATCTGCATTTTTAAAATATAAAAAATACAATTGTTAATAATCATTGAAATATATTTAAAAAAATTAGTTCCATTGAAAAAATTCTAAAAATATTAAAAAAAGAAGAAGAAAAAAAAAAGAAAAGAAAAAAGAAACTGTCTTCTACACACATTTGCAAGCAAAATAATTTATTTTGGTAGAAAATTGTGCATTCTAATATTATAAAAAACTAATTGCCAAAGAAGTGGAAAAAATTTGAAAAGGAATCTAAAGACATTAGATTGCTAATGCGCTTTTTTTAATGAAAATAAAATAATAAAAAAATTATTTGAAACACATAAATTCCTTAGTTTTTCTCATATATATTTGGACTAATATGAAGTTTGACGTTATACTTTTTATAAAAAGCATTTACTTCCAGAAAACGTTTTTAAAAATATTGCAACATTTGGTGAGATTTGCATGTATCTATAAAACTACAGTGAAAAAAAGAAACATTTATTACTTTAAAGTAAAAAGGAAAATTTGACAACTCTGTTTGCTAAATCAATAAGAAAATTTCGTAATGGATTTATAATTATTGCCAGGTTTTCATTTAATAAGTAAAAAATAATGTTTGAAATAAATATAAAAATCAGATGTTCATATTGCCAAATTAATATTTTATTTCCAATATTTAAAAAGGAAATACAATTTTTTTAGTCATTCACTAGTCTAAGCATCTCTGAATCTAACTCCAGCATTAAATTCTTATAAAAAATGAAACAACTTTCCCATGTTCTAATTAAATCCACAAATATATGAGCTTTCGAGGGTTTGGACTTTTGAAAAAAGAATTGAAGTATTTGCTGCAAAAAGAAGGTAGCCACAGTCATTCAAGTTTGCAGAAAGCCGGCGGTAGCACCAGGACCTCTGTATTGCAACAAACTAATGAGACAAAAAGCTCATTCGCTTGAGTTAACGCAAGAACTAACGATTGGAGCTATATCTTTCTGGCAACAAACGAACAAGTTTTTATTTTAAAACATGATAGTATGTGTAACTTCAAATTCCCCTAATTGGAGCTACATCCTTTTTGCAGCAAACCCTTCAACTGAATTAAAACTATTAAAAGAAAATGGAAAGATGTAGAAGAGAAGCCTATGTTAAACTGGCAAGTGTATTATTATCATGGAAATTATTGTAAAAAGCATTTTTATCTTGAAACTTAAAATGCAAAGTAATAGTTAAGAGCAGAAGTATTGTAAACAATGTCAGTAAAAATATCGTTGCGGGCGCCTTTTCTATTACAATTCACTTGCAGCGGCCAAACAGGCGATAAATGACTGTTTGTTTCGCCAGCTGGCATAAGCATCACTCATACCTATGGAGATGAACTTTGCTCTCTAACGAAAACCAGTGACTCACTTCCTGGCTTCGCCGGCTTGCTCCGAACTTCTGCCTCGTGCTGGTCGATGGATATACGGCCAATGTATCATGAGCCATATTTGTTAGTTTAATTTGTAATTAAAATTTATTTTTGTTATCTGCATGGCTGGCAGTTTTCATTAATTAGAAATGTTTTAATACTTTAATTTAAAGTAAATTTGGCAATGCGTGTTAAGCCACGCACCAAACACTCAAATGATCAAAAGATCCCCAGATGAGTGATATACTCACGAAAATGCGTATTAATCAGTGTTCTTAAGTGCAATTAACGACCTTGATTGCATATCACAGCTCTTTATTAATGGACAAATGCATTAAAAAAAACTACACTACTTATAAGATGTTGCCATACGGCACAAGCTAAATCAAAACAAAACAACTATTTCCTAGGTTATAAGTGGACGGTTTAAATTCTGATATTGAAAATAATATTACACAATCATAAATTGAACACATACATAAAACAAAAAATAAACAGAGAGAAATATTTTACATGTTACAAGTATATTTCACTAGTACCCTTGAAATCTTATTTCTATTACAATTCAATCGTTTAAAGAAAGTATACACAGAATTTGTTTTAAGTTGTATTTCTTATAGAAAAAAAAAGGCAATAACGGAACCTTTTTTTACATTGTCTCATCTCTTAACAAAGAATACATTGATTTTTGTTAGTAATTAGAAGCCTTCGGTAACCAGATAGTTTTCTGGAAATTTTTGGTTTATTTAGTTTCAGTTAAATCATTTAGATATAATTTCATGATCATGATTTCATCAAAATGTTAGACATGAAAGTAGTGTTGTTTCAATCGTCTTACAAATGTTTTTGTTCATTGTGCACATGAACCTTTTTTTTTTTTTAATGAAGATCAATCCTAGAACAGCTTAACATTATTTAAAACCTAAATATATGGTTCACTTATTTTCTAACTTTCGCTTTATTGTACTTCACTTTATTATTTGTTTTGTAAAGAATATAGGCATGAAACAAAATCCTTCTTCTTTATCTTTCTACAATAGGAGAAAATCAAGGAGAAAGGAGAAAATCTATTGTCAGAAATTGGGTCTAAAAAAAGTCTTTAAAATTGCGTAAATTTAGAAAAAATTAGAGCTAACATTGAATTAGTATCATCAAAAAGAACTTATTAAAAAAATTTTATGATAACATAAAAATTATTTTTATGGTATAATAATTTCGGAAGTTATGGCGGATAAAGCCAACATTTCTTTTAATTTTTAAATAATAAAATTCTAATCAAAATTAAAATAAAATCGCTTCTAGGTGCACATTCTCACCCTCAAAAGTATATATGTACAAGTTCAGCATAGCAAGTTAAACGGTCTGATCTATAGAATGCCAACATATTACTATGCCTATTTTCATTTATACTAGGAAAAAAAAAACTTAATCTGAGAAAGTCTTTTAAAAATTCTATTTACTTCTTTATCTCCCAATTTTCATTAAAAAGGACAAAAGAATTTCTTTTTCTCATTATGTCCATGCGTTTTATAAATAATCATGATTTTTTGAAAAAGAATAAAAGAAAAGAAAATTCTCCAATTACTCCATTACTTACAATTCTCCAATTACTTTTATTTTGCAACTATTAATTAAAGGAATATTTTTTTTTCAGAATACTTCTAAGCATTTTGCTTGGATTCGTTTGCCTATCTTCAGTACTAAAAGGTAAGAGCATTTTTAAGATCATTTCAGAAAAAATATATCACGATTCTTGAAGAGCACATAAGAAACGTAAAATAAGAAATTTAACTATATATAGTTACCAATTTCAATGACCAATACCTGTATTTTTTTTTATAATTCTTTATAACAAATTGAAACCAATATAGCAATATAAATAAATTAAAACCCAATTACTATGAAGCGCATTTTTACAAGCTAAATATGATCCATGTAGGTTTTATTCCCGACTTCTCTTATGAAGAAAAAATGATATTTTGTACTTGAATTTGAGAGTTTTCGCTGAAGTATTTCTTTATTTATTGAGCCTATAGAATTAGAATTTTTGAATCAAAATTTATAATTGAATCAAAATCATGCTAGTCTTTTACGGCGAGGAAAACAGTGCTAATTCAAAGCATTTCGAACAAGTATTTTATGACTTAAAAATTTATCCGAAATGAGTAACGAGCTTAAAATTTGAACTTGGGTTCTTGTAAAGTGAACCTTTGAAAACCAATATGAGAAGTTAAAAAGCAGCAAAAAGAAAATATTCTAGGGTTGAATGATTATGGAAACAGCTAGAAATGCTCTTAATCTAGTTTCACCATATTCAACTGGTTTCATATTGCTTTAAAATAGCCTGGATATAAATTAAATCGTTTTGGATTCTCATTTGATAATTATTTCAGAGTGAACTTTAAGAAATGAAAATTATAACAGGCACAGTTATTTTCTTTTATAGTATCTGAGTCAAATTCTTTCATTCCATTACTGTTTATTTTTTATTTCGAAAATTCGAATGACAGCAAGGATTTCTGGAAGTGTTCCAAAACTCTGCAAATGATATATTTTATCTGCAATGCAAAAGAAAATATTCGATTTGACATCTGTACATTATAGCATCTTATGTTATTTAAAATAAAAATTATTTCAGATTTTTAAATAATATCTTGTCCCTTTAAAAGAATCGATAAAATAAAGATGTTGTTATTATTGAAAATTTGGTTCTTTCATTTTATGGTACATGACTACGTTTGGGAAGATTTTGTTTTGAAAAATTCTTATTTATATTTTTGATATTTTGCATAAAATTTAAAATTAAACAATTCTGAAACAAAGAAATATATACATATAATGAAAAAGCCAAAGTTTTCGAAAATTTAAAAAAAATCATGTTTAAAAAGAGATGTAAAGCAAAAAATTTATAATTCAGCATTTTATGAAATAATTTGCTCAAGATTTGGGAGGTAACTTAAGAAATATATCACTTCCTAACTAAGAAATAACCTAAGAAATTTTCACCCAATTGTTAATTACTGGAATTTGATTGCAAAATAATATTAAAATTTTTTAATTTGTTTGCCTTATGAAGCGTTAAAACCACTGCAAAATCTTTTTAAATGAGCGGATTGTTTATTTTATATTTCAGGAATTACAATATTTACCAGGCAATTATCATGCCAAGTCTGAATAAAAAATATGCATTAAATTTATATTTATAAGGTCTTTCTTAAGAGGATTTTACCAAAATTTAGAAAAAAAATAGTACTTAAAGATTTAAAAATGCATTAAAACACAAATAATTCAAGTATAAAAATGGGTGTTATATTACAAAAAATTATCTATAAACAAAATTCAACAGATTTATAAAAATAATTGTCGAGAAATAAAGAATATTGCATAAAAACATTTTGATAATTCCACTAAAAATCGACATTTTAATGTTGAAATGTTTTAAACTTAGTTTTATAACAAACTTCCCACAGATCTTGAGGCTTAGAATTTAGATACAAACTAGAAATAGTATGGTTTTCTATAAAATATTCTTTTTTACGTATGTAAGCTTAATTAATTTTAAAGATGCAGTATAATAAACCTAATGAGAACTATTTCCACAAAATATAATGCATTTTTTGTAGATACTGTTGTTTAGAAAATAGATAGATTACGGCTTATTTTTTGAGTTCTCGGTAAAAAATTACAAATCTATATTTTTGAGTTCATGTATACTGGATTTTCCATTATTTAATTTAGAGCATCGATACTTTTTTAGAATATTTCTTTTCCATGATATTCTGTGGAACTTTCTACACTTACGTTATAAATACAGACTAATCAAGAAATAACAGAAGGGTGTTCGGAGCTCTGTAGCGTATTGTGTACTGGACGAAAAATAACAAAATTTGGTCACCATACACATTAAAGTATGCAGTTTCGATTTGTCAAGAAAAAAAAATTAGTACCAAAAAACACCGATAGGGAAATTTCTGGCACTGCGATCGAAAACTTCATTATGTAATTTGCATTTACGGTTACTTTGTGATACGATATCGAGGATAACAGGAAGGGTTGCGGAATTCAAAGTCATTCTGCAAGTATTCGCCCGTAGATGGCGTTGTCACTAGGTTAACGTACCTTATTAGTCAAGTTGTTTTATCAGCGGGATGAAAATGCTACTGCTGCTCTTAGTGAATACCGGCTGTTAAAACAGTTACGTAAAGGACCGATGATCATAACTAACTTACGAAGAATGGTTGAAAGATTTAAAACACCAGGAATTTTTGGTGTATAACCAGGCCGAGTACATAAAGGTTTCTTCAAGCCGAGGGCGATTCCTGGTTGTGGGGTTGTCCTGCTATTTCAAGGACATGTTCCTGATATTCCTACTTTAAAAGATAAAATAACGTCACATGTCAGACGAATAAATGCCGATATGTTTCGAGCCAAAGTTGGAAATCTCGTGTACTGCATGCAATTATTGGAAAATCAGTCTGGTGGCCACCTTGAGCCAAATTTGTAAGTTGCTATAATAAGCGTTTTTCATTGGTATTTGGTGTGTTGCTATTTACTGTTTCCATTGACAGTTATGTATTCTTTTTCCTCACATTATGCGCTTGCAGTGCCAGGATTTCCCTTATCGGCGTTTATTGGACCTTTTATTGACAAATTGAAACCGCATACTTTAATGTGTATGCTGGTCAAATTTTGTTATATTTCGTCCAGTACATAACACGCTACAGAGCTCCGAACATCTCCTATTATTTTTTGATCACCCTTTATATAATTGGATTTAGTAGAGATTAGTTAAATTACATTTCGTTTTGAAACATCATGGCGGTTATTTTGGTACGAACCTCGTAATTCTAAACTACCATCAGATTACAAGGTCGGAACTTAAATCGGCGCCTTTGCTTAAATTTTTGCAGCACCTAGCGGGATTATGTGAGTGAGATACTTCCTCTGAATACACGAGCTTACACGGATCAGTTTCGTCAGAAATTTAAATTTAATATAAAAAGATCCATAGAAAGTACTTTTTGTTCGTTGTTTTCACATCTATCATTCATATCTCAGAATATTGATTTGGTGGTTTACGAATGATGATTAAAGTAAACCAATTACGACGCTTTGTATTCCTCTGCTTATATCAGCATGCACATATCAATTGCAAGTTGTTAGAGTCATATGTAACTCATTGGACCTCATTTCCTAAAATGCTGAAAACACTTTTAGATCCTTAAAAAAACCCGTGTCGCCTATTTTGGGTTGTGTAAGCATCAGTTATATAAAGTTGAAAGTTTTGCGAAGTTGAACCTCATGCATTTGCTGTATATTGTAACTACAAAATAAGATGTTTGTTGGGGTGTAATCCTGTTAGCATTGAGGCTACACAGTGTTACAACCTAGGTCAATGATTTACCATTCAAATACCTCGAACTGATACAAATCCGGTTAGCATGGAGGCTACATAGTATTACAACTTAGGTCAATGATTTACTATTCAAATATATCGGACTAATACAAATCCGGTTAGCATTGAGGCTACACAGTGTTACAACCTAGGTCAATGATTTACTATTCAAATACCTCGGAATACATTTTATGCTTGTATATTGTTGTGAAAAGAAGTAGGTCATATTTTTGTCAAACAATCCATATTTGAAAAAAAGGAAGCCATTCAGAAATTTTGGTTATCTTTTCAGGACTTTTTCAAAGTGAAGCACAATTACTCATTCCTCTTATATAATTCATGTACTGCAATTGTCTTTCGGCCTTAAATCATTGCCGTTTTTTGTATTTAATTAAATGTCTATATTTCGTAGAGATTGGTAAGCTGATTATTGACTTTACGTCAGTGCAGAAAAGGAAGAGATTCCAAAGGACAGTTTACATCCATTTTACCTTTGTTATAACAACATTAGAGGATTACCGTCATG
This sequence comes from Argiope aurantia, assembly GCA_026543865.1. Lineage (NCBI taxonomy): Eukaryota > Metazoa > Arthropoda > Arachnida > Araneae > Araneidae > Argiope > Argiope aurantia. The sequence goes on along the minus strand of JAPMOR010031545.1, from coordinate 366,967 downwards.
ATTATAGATTTCAATGTTAAAAAGTTAAAAGATGGTGACGAAATGTTTATTCAAAGGTGTGTACAAACTATATCCAAGCATGCGCAGTTGGAGATAATTGATGCTAATCGTGGTTCAGATTTGATGGCAGATTCATAAAATAATGGGCGATTATAAATTCAATAAAATATTATCAACAAATTTTGAAATATTGTGTTCTCATACTAATGAAAAGATACTTTTGGACCAATTTTGGGATAAAAGTTATAAACCAAAACAAAGAAAAAGATTATACAGAAAATATCCAAAAACCGAGAAAAGAAGATAATTGTTACAACAGACATTTTTTTTTCTGTACTGGGTTTCCAGAAATCTGATAAGTATGAAATTAGATTTTTTTCGACTAATGTAAATTTAGACTTTTTTTACATGTCTCATCCAAATAATTGTCCTGTAATGCAACAACAACACAAACTAATCATAAACAGAACTCAAAAATATTACACAAAAAAAATTAATTTATCATTTTTATAGACATTTTTAAAAAAGAAAATCTTATTTATTTATTGTTTATATACAAAAAGTGATACCAAACAGCTTAAAAATAGTAACATTTCAATAATTTGTGCAGTGATAAGCAAGAGATGCTTTGTATTTACATAAATTTATCCATAATGAATGTCATAATGTGAATTTCTATTATGAAAAGTACTACGATACTAACATTTCAACTGGACTTTCTAATTTCATTCAGAAAAAAGCTAATCCTTTTTAATTCGCATTTCAGCTGAGGATAACGATCATTCCTGTGAAACACAATGTGCCGACAGTTGTTGCCCTCACGAAAATGGAGTATGCTGCGAAGGCAGCTCAGGGTGTTGCCGACAGGGTCAAACCTGCTTGCCTAACACCGATACTTGCCTCGGCTTGAATTTTACAGCACATGGCAATGTGACACTTCATTCTGAACAAGTCACACCCTTTACTGGGCTGTACTGTCCCAATGGAACAACTGCATGCAACGGAGGTTGCTGTTCTTTTGCGGATGCTGTTTGCTGCGAGAATGGTTATTGCTGCCCGAAAGGAACCAAGTGCTCAGTAGATGCATGCATTGTGAATGGAGTTCCTAGTAAGGCACTGAGGAGGGGGTTGGCCGGAAAAGAACCGGAGAATAACATTATGGGACTGAAGCTGAAAAATCTTGGTATTCAGATCTGTCCCGATAAACTGCACTTATGTCCAGGTTCAGCTGAATGCTGTAGAAATTCTAATGGTCAATGGGATTGCTGTCCAAAAGTTTCTAATTTAAAAGGTATGTTTGCTGTTGTAGTTAAAATTTCAGATCCTTCTAAAAAATGATTTTTTAAAGGTTATTATTTGTTTGATTTGATTAATTTCATATTATTAAAGATGGCATTTTATAATCGATTTTTTTTCACACCCCTTGATGTGATCGTGCTCAGTTTTGAATAGTTCTATATTTCTGATGTATTTTTAAAACTTAAACCATAATAATAATTTAGTTAATTTTTATTTCGTTTTAATTTTATATTAATGGTGACATTGGGTAATGAATTTGAGAAAAATTACTTGCGAGATTTCTTAATAATTATATTAATAAATTTTGAATTAAATGAAAAATACTTTAATATAGAAACTAGTGAAAATAAATTTTCATAAGAAATAGATAATATTTTTAATCAGAAATAAACATTTCAAAAGTGTGGAGGCACTACATTTAATAAAAAGAGATGAGTTTACTATGAATATAACAAAAAGATAATCCATAATAATTTATTAAAAATTTTAATATATTTTAAACTAGCCGTCTTTAGCGAGCATATTGGTTATATTTAATTTTAGTTAAATGATTTAGATATTATTTTATATCTGTGACTCCATGAAATTATCAGTTACAGAAACAGTATTATTTTAATTATCTTGCATATGTTTTGTTCATTCTGTGCATGAACATTTCCAATGGAGACTAGTCCCATGACATTGCATCGCTATGAAAAAGAAAAATTCGTGGTTCATATATTTTCTAAATTTTTCGGTATTGCAGCTTCATTTTTGTATTTGTAAACTATACAGATTTAAGCAATATCTTACTTCTTTAGCAATAGAAGAAAATCACAGTGGTTTAATATTTCATGAAACAAGGAAAAATGTTTGAACTTCAAGGTAACGGTGTGATGTATTTTTGGAAATTAAAAAGAAAAAAAAAAGAAAAAATTGCCAGAAATAGAAAAAAACATTAGCATGACTGTTAAATTGCTATAATTGAAAGACAATTTTTCAAACTTTGAAGTGGTGTGGAATTAATTTTTTGCAACAGTATTTATTAAATTTGCTTAATTTTTAACTAATTTAAATTCTAATTAAATTTTTTTAAAAAGGATTCATTCTACCTTACATACTTTCTACTCTTTATTGCATATAGGGGCAATACTTGTTTTGGTATTATAGTTTAGGTGAGTATCCATATTGACAGTAGTATATAGAAGCAAAATTTGGTAGCTGAATGTCATACAATCTGGTCTATAGAACGACAATACACTTACAAATTTATCTTTATTATAATTGCTTTTAGGGCCTGACGTTTTTACAATATCTTATATAGATAAATAATACTTCTCAGTACTTTTCAGGTGATATAATCTATTTCAATCTTTCAGATTTGATATTTTCAATCTGAAACAAATATGATAGAATTTTTCACTTCTGTTCATCTATATCTATACTTATAATAAAGCTCAATGCGTGTGTGTTCAACCTACAGCTACCAAATTTGGCACGTGTATACCTTGGAGACCGGGAATGTGCACCTGGGGGTTATTTTTTCGAATTTTTAACTAAAATTTTATTTATTTAAAAATTAAGCGAAATTTTGTCGTGTTTCTGCTCTAATTACCGAAAATATTACTGCACAAAAACAATTCTTACATAAAGTTAAAGATCAAAAATTTATCTTTTAAATGATACTAATGTTTTAATCTTAAAATTAAATTTCTATTTTTAATGAATTTTTAAATAAATATTTTAATTATGTATGCTCCAATTAAAAATAAATTAAATCTTTTTGGAAATGAAATCTGCAAAAATATAATTTTCGGCACGTGTTTGTAGGAAATGAAACAAATATGAAATATCATTTTTTCTAAAAAATAAATTCAAGAAAAATTATTTTATGATCTATGAAGATATAAACAAACTTATGGCATTTATTGATGGAATAACTCATATATTTTCCTTTTCAGGTTTGAATATTTTTACTTTTGTAAATATCGTCTGAGCGTGTGGTTAATTTCAGATAATTTCATTTTCCAGTCTAAATATCTGTACTTTTCTAAATATCGTCTGCTTATTAATTGCATTTTTCTCTCTTTTGTTTTTGGCAACTATTGAAATGTTATGTTTAATTTTGATGTGTTTGTTCTATGTAGTACTTTTGTATGTGATGTTTTATTCGAGCGGATATTAAGGAGAATGCATACACCACAAGAGAAAGCACAGATTTTATGGTGGTCATAGAGTTAATTTCCAATCAACTAAATCACTGACTTTTAAGAGTTAATTTCCAATCACTTAAACTGACTGATTTAGGAAAATTTGAATATCACTATTCAATAAAAAAAAGGATAATTTTAGATTTTTCATCGATCGTTTCAAAGAAAATACGCCAATCAGCGCGCAGGTTTCTCAAGATTAATTGGCCTAAGATTATGAAAATGTTGAGTTTTTCTAAATTTTTAACATTCAAAACTTCATAAATAAGTCTTAGTTGATCGTGGAAAATAGAAACATTCATTCATTTATTTAAAATTTGGTGTGTCCAGAATATTTCTCAGAATATGACACCTTACTGCATTAAATTTAGACTTCATAATTTTTGAAATATATTTATAGACCGGAACAAAATATTATTATTGATTTCATTTCAATCCTTTTGAAAGCAAAACTAAAAACTGAATTTTATGCTGAATCTCAGAAATTTTTGTTGAATTAGTCTTTGAGATATTACATAAATTATGAAAAATATTTTGTAGTTAACATAAGGCTTAAATACCGAGCGATTCTGTTTGCAATACTCACATTCAATAATAATAATAATTAATAAATAACATTAAAGATGATAAATAAAATAAAACACTTGGTTTTATTAAAAAATAATATTAATTGCAATTTCATCATTTACATTTTAAATTAAAGTTGAAGTTTTATCGGAAATGACAACAAATTAGCAAAATATATATAGTAAATTGAACGAAACGATCTAAACAGTATAAGTTTGGTATGACTATCAAAATTTGAAGATTAAAAATGTTTTGTTTGAAAATCCTTTAAGAGACCAATTACTTAAAAAATTTAATTGAAAATTGTAGCGAGCGGTAATACCTGACGAACCGGCTGGTCGCCAAAGCAGGCTAGTCTCTACTAAGAATAAAGATGAATGCATGTGTGTTTGTGTGTTCTGACGCTCTGCAGACCAGATGCTCACCAGCTTCCAAATGTGTCACATATATACTTTGGAGGGTAAAAAAAATGGAGAATTTTTTAAAAATCTTTTTTAATTAAAAATTAAGCAAACTTTTTGCGATTTCCCGAGATTACTTTTGAAACTATTACAGCTAAAAAATGCTTTTACATCATCTTAAAATTCAAAAAATTATTTTTTTCTATTATATCAATTTCTTTCGAGATAATTTTTTCATATTTTAATTAATTTTTAAAAATGTTTTAAGCATATTCTGTAACAATATATAACGGTATTGAAGTGTAACTCAAACAGTTTTCAATATTGCTACTAATATTTTATCCTGGATTTTTTAAAATCCGTTTTTGTTCATCAGGATACGAAGATTCAATATATTTTTCTATGTTAATAGAGTTTAAATATAAGGTCTTCTTTTAATAAATTTTTTGAAATTTCGCTGTACTTGCAATTAATTTTTATTTTCAGAATCAAGCAATGGTGAAATTTTTTTAAAGTTCAATTTTACCACGCTTTTGCCATTACTCATTTCAGTGATATGATTAGATATATATAGAGAGAAATTTAAGTAAATACATAGCATAAGAAATGGAATGGTTTAAGACTTCTGAAATAGTATGAGCTTTATGTCTAACACAATTTGAAGATAAGAATATTTTTCTAAAGAAGCCATTAGGATCACACAAAATATTAATTGAAAGTTAATCATAGTTAAAAATATCATACTGTACACCTATTAAAGGAAAAAAAAACCTCCATCATATTTGTGTTTGGATGAGAAAAATTACTCATTTCTTCTTATAAAATTTGGAGAACTGAGATAAAATTTGTTGCTTACTAAGGGACAATTATATACAATTTAGAAAACTAATAAAAGTGTTTTTAAAAATTTCGATTTTATTTTAGTCTTACAATTTTGAAATTTATTACTCTCGCAGACTTGAGGTAATGATTCTATTTTATAGACCTATTGGAACTTCTATTTATATTGTAATGTAACCTATGTAGTACTGTAACCTCTGTTTATTTGGTAAATAAGTATTTTTTACTATTTGGTTATATTTTACATTATTTAAACTTCAGTTCATCATTATAGTGCGAATTCGTAAAGCCGTGTTATGTAAGCTTTTGTTGTTTTTAGCAGTCAAAAGTTTGAATAATGAAATCAAACATACCACCTCTCAAAAACAGCTTTACCTACAATATTCATATTTAGTTTCCCCCATTTATTATACTTAAACGTCTTTTATCTATATACCTGACCTCAAAATACTTTATCTTAAAATATTATACTTCGTTAATAATCATTTTTGGTAAAGTAAACTTATGATACGCCATTACATTTAATGTCATCTTGAAAATTGTCCAAAACTGAACCGTGCAACGATATGTTTTCAGAGATGTTTTAAAATCTGCTCATGCCTTTTTAATTTTAAATTCATTCTGTTTGTTTTTGCATTAGGCTTCTATTCTAAAAATATTTACTGATGTCCAAAATTTTGGTTTTAAATTAAGAAATATTACCATATTAGGATATGTGTTCGCATACGTCAAACTCAAACAACTTACTCATATGCGAATTACTATTATCAATAATTTAATGTCAATAATGAATTATTAATATTATATTACTTATCAATAATTTAATATTAATATTAATAATCAATTATTAATATTATATTAATTATCAATTTTTAATAAAATAAACCAGAATAAAAAAAAGGCATGAGTAGTGTCCCCGAAACTTTCTCACTGATAAAGTTGCTAATGCCCTCCCTTCTTCTATTTTAAATTGTGAATAAAGTGCAATACCGTGAACGCCATGAGTGCCCATACATTTATTTGCACAGTTCCTCACATGATAGTTGTGTGCTTCCTAGTATAGAAAAGAAAACTTACGAAGAATTGCGAAGGAGCCTATTGACTTGCGATCTTTGGCGATTAATCGCAGTGATGCGTTTAATGTGCAAGCAGCAAAAAAACTGAATATATATTTTGAATATATATTTTTCCAACTGCTGTCATACGATCATACTCCAAAATTTCATTTATTTAAGTCATTCCGTTTTTGAGTTATAGTGTTTATCTGAATGAGAATGTACGGCCGACAGCCGGTCAGCTCTTTGACAGTTTGACTCAAAATTTGTACGCATCTCTATTCTCAAACAGTTTTAACAAAAATAGCAAATATAGAAACCAAATTCTGTGAGCATATAACTGAAAAACATAACTTACAACAATTATCTAATTCTAAATCTAATTACTTTCAGTTTAAACGATTTTAATGTAGGGAAATTATTGGGAAAAAGAGTTGATATCAATAGTGGATGCAATGTCATATTACCCTTATTAAAGACTAGCAGTTATCTAAGGTCGGGTAGTTATCACCCATATAGAATCTAACAGTAATCTGTTAGATATAATTATATATAGGGAGGTTATATACCATCCAGCTTGTTACCTCTTCATATACAGTTTCACATCCACATCAGAGTAGTTACTTTCTACAACTTTAGAGGAATAGCAACGGATTCCAAACTTTCTCTAGACGAAGACTCGTCAGAATTGTTATTTGCTCAATTTGAAACATCATTGAAGAGTACATGACAGCAGTCTTTCTATATTCATGAATGGTATTCTTGTTACTATGTAAGCTGGTCTTTTTTTCTATAATGAGTTGAGAGGAAAGTAAATTTGTGACTGCCAGATGTAGGATCATTCTCTGCTAAATGTCCATGTGCAATTTACAAGGATAATTTTATTCGACGTGCAGCAGAGAAATTCCCAGAGCGTTCTTTCAGAGTATCCCTTCGTGTTACTGTATATTTAACGGCACAATTCTTTTACAAGGCAGAAACGATGATAAAAGTACGTCTGTTCACATAATGATGCAAGAGCAAAGCGTCAGAAATTTTCCCCTTAATAGTTATGAGCTTCTGAGAGAGATTTTGTTGACACTTGACGACTTCGGAAAAGGAATCTTTGAAAACTCCTTCATAGTCGCCAGGGATTCTTATCCCTTCACTCGTGGCATGGAAAAAAAAGAAGAAAGTTTTTTTAAAAATAATATGGATTAATTAAAGGTAAAAAAATAAGAAAATAATCAAGAATTAAATTAATGAGATATCATTAAATAAATATTATAAATATTATTAAATTAAACATTTTTTTAGGTGAATGTTGCTACTTGTTTGGATTTATATGGACTTGCTGTACTGATATTCTTCCTGTATGCCATACGTGGGGATGTTGGTGGACATAAAGAGAGTAGAAAGGAATTTTTCTGTCAATTTGTTTTACTCTATTGTTTACGCATAAAATGCAAATGAGATTAAAATTTTTATCTAGAATTTATAGTGTATAGCTTTGTACGTAGTATATCCTGTTAATGCTTTTCAAGATAACTTGTTATATGTATTCTCTTCATAGGAATTTAATGAAAATATTAAAAATTATATTCTTTTTCTTCTTTTGTGTATTAATTCTTCACAAAAGCCAGCGGGAGTGGTCTCCCGAAAATTTTCTCGCATACTCTGTAACAGACTTTTCATGGCAGAGAGCGCATTACATGGCACTTGCGTACAATAATTAGAAATTATTAACTTTTGGCATGAATTTAGCATTTTTAATGAATCTATCATGTTATCCTTGGAGAATTATTTGGGGAATAAACCTTGATATTCGTTAATAGTATTCAAAAATTTAATTTTGTGTTTTAAACAAGTTTTTCTCGACCGATTAAAACAAAAAATTTTACACAGAATCTTAGTTAAAGTCACAGAATCACCTTTTGTTTTTTTGTTCGGTCGTTTGTTAGATTAAATATTATACAATTCCACAACTTTTGACAGAATCGCCCAACATTTGGCACACATGGATTCTTAGCAACTGGAAGAATAAAGTGCGCTATTGAAAAAAATTCTATAACCCCCTAAAAAGGGGGTTAATTAGGGTAAACTGATTTTCTGGTATTATTTTTATTTATTTATTTATTGTTATTGACTACAGGTTTTTTAAAAATATAATTTTGGAATGTTTAATTGCTCAAAATTAATTTTAATACTTTTTAAAATATAACCAGAGGGAATATTCTACCAAAAACTTTCTCGCACATCCTCTGATAAACTGGTCATGCTGGAGAACACCTTATATAGCATTGGCGTACAATATTAACTTTTGGCAAAAATTCAGCCTTTTTACCGAAATTCAGCATTTTTTTTTACCATGTTATCCTTGGCAAATTATTTAGTGATTAATCCCTATAATTCGTTAACAGTATCAAAAAATCATATTGGTGTTTTAGACACGTTTTTCTCAACAGATCGAAACAAAAATATGACACAGAAGTGCATTTGTAGTCATAAAAATTGCTCACTAAATTCGATATATTGAATCCTTTGTGGTTTTGAATTATCACTTTTACATATTTCTGGAAGTACAGACCAAAAGATCATGAAGCCCTTGTTAGATATGGCTAAAAATTTAAGTAATGTTCATACTATAGATGTTAAATCTTCGTACCAAATTTTATCCCTCCAGCCCTGTTTGTTTTGTAGTTATCGTGTCAACTTATATTCAAACAGCCGTACAGACATATTTCCTCTGAATAGATTTTACTTTAAATTTGATAAATGTATGTAAATTTGGTGTAAAGACCATATTCTAAATTTCATCCGTCCAGGTCAAAGCAATTTTGAGTTATCTTTGTCATAGACAGACAGATGGACATTTTTCAAAAACGTGTTTTTCGAACGCAGGGAGGTCTTACATGTGAAGATTCGTCAAAATCTCGAGTTTCAATTTTGTGAAGATTACCGTACTATCTCTATACTACTTATACGTGAAAAAAAAAGACTCTCAAATGATTTCATTAAAAAGTCTTAAAAACAAAATGTTCATCACTTTGAACTCGTTGTACAAGTACCGAGGAGTAATTACTATATAAACAATGAAAGTCGAAATTTTTTTCAAATTCTATTGTGTATGCCTTAAAAAAAACATCGACCGAATTATATATATAAAAAAAATTCCCTGCAAAATAGCGCAATTTGTCACTGGAGGGCCCTGCTTTTCTCACCTCTAACAAATTTCAGTTGTCAATTCTATACTCTAGCCACCAAGAAAATATCAGAATTTGCCTACCTATTATTGACTGAAAACTGTTATTAATTATAGGCCTTAAAAGATACGCCTTTTGCCTCTGGGTGATATGACACGAGCGGAACAATATACGCGAATTTAGTATCAACTAACATGCTTTGGATTCTGATACTGAACGCTAAATGAATTTAATATGACTAACAAGTTGATGAATTCGATGAACAGGTTATCTAAAATATTTTTACACGTCCAAGAAAAAAGGAATAATGAAATAACTACAGTGAAAGCAGGATTATAATAATACCAACATAACTGGAATCTTCCTAACTGCAACTTTTTAAAAGGTAATATTAAACTTAAATTTACAAACAAATGTAAAGTCAAAAATCTGTAACTTCTATAAATATAACTTTGATTTGAGTACATGTAAGGCCTGTTTTATTCGCTGAAAAAAAACATTATATTTTTGATATATATTATTTGATGCTCTGATGCCGGTAAGACAAATTTATATTGATAATATTTTAGGACTTGCCAAATCAAATATAATAATTAAGATTCTTCCTAATCAACTTGACAAAATTTGGAAATAGTTCTCGTTACTTTCAATAATTGTAAAATTAGATTCCGGACTCTCTAATACAGCAATTCATACCCTTGTTTTGTTGAATTGGCCATAACTAAATCCTTTTATATATAAAATGACTGAAAGGAATCAAGTCATGCGATATTCAAATCCCATGACAAATACTGAATTGAAATCTATTTTAATATGTCTGTTTCATCGCCAAGGAACCAATAGTGCCATGTTTCTAAAGCCAAAAATCAAGATAGCTAGCAGGATATTGCGCAGATGGTTTTAAAAGAATTCCTCCACTTACTTATTTGGGTGACTATAGTGGTGACAAATTCAAAGGGCACATTAAAGAGATTACAACCAATGGCGCATAAGCTCTACGATAATGAAAATATACATGTTTTTACGGTGTGTATGTGTTGACGTGTTATAGGGCAAACAGTTTGATCAACAGCTACCGAATAAAGACGCGAATGTGCACTTTGCAGATATTAATTTTTAAAGTTATATCTAGAATTTCAATTAATTAAAAGTTATGAAAAATCTTGTTATTTTCTTTAATATCTTTCGGAATGGTATCACACAAACGCACTTATTTTTACGCTATCCTTCCAATAATGAAATATTTAAATGTTATGCATTTTTTTTCTGTAATTTGATATATTTTTATAAACACTTTAAAACAGTAATTGTAAAAATACTTTTTATTGTTGTAACGGAATTTAGACTTTTTTATTATTTGTGCAGATATTTAAGTGTGTGATTTTTTTTCCATTGTTAAAAGCTAAGAAAAGATTGTATACATTTGCAGAGTTTACTTGAAAAAAAAAAACCAAAGTTACAGTATTGCGAAGGACAACGTACATATAGAAATGTAATTATGACGTACATTTTTTGATTGAATTGGGATGTCAAGTGATTTTATTCTATTAGAAAGGATCATATATATAATTAACGTATCAGGCGCAATGCTAATAAAATAAAACGATTTTAACTCCAGTCACAATTAAATGCTTAAAAAGAACTGAGCATTAAATTGTGTAAAAATGATTTGGTAGAAATTAAGCACGAGTAATGCTCCTGTCAAAGCAGATGCTCACCACTGTTGGCTAGGTCTCATATTTAAGAGACGCTTCTTTATACTCTGAAAAAACATCATGTCTTTTATCCTACAAAAGACACAACGGATACCAATTAATATAGCAACCACAAATCTGATGTGTATCGCATGAATTTGAACTCATTTAATCAATGAATAATTGAACAACGATAAAAATTCAACTTTCTCAGCTCAATTCAGCAATTAATTGAGCTCCACACAATGCTTGTGCTCTTCGTTGGACTTGATCCAACTATTCCGCCGTTGCTTCACTATCCTCTCGACGATTCGTTTCACGCCTCCATCTGACTTCAGCGAGATTTGGCGATTATGGAGCACCCGCCTCGCGAAGCGAGGTTATCTCCTTTCTTACATCGGTTAAGACCTTGCGTCTTAGTGTGCCTTTGACTGATGACAAACTGAGGTCGAAATAGTTCTTCGCAGTGTCTGGGGTGCAGAGATTGGGAGTGGGAGAGGGGGTGAGTTGTCTCGTCCAATGGGAAAGCAGCAGTCTGTGGAGTAGGAGTGGGTGAGGTTTTCAGGATTTTCAGGGTTCCGAGGGTCTAGTGGTGGTTTATTTATTGTACGAGTTCAGCGAATCAGGAGCTTGCTAAGTGCAGGTAGGTGGGAGTGTTGAAACTTATTATAGAAGAGCATTGAGGAGGATGAGTTTCCGTTCTTCTTTGGACTTCGATTCTTTTAATTTGGCTGCTATTGTCAGGAGGCCTGGGAATTCTATTATTAGTTTCTTGATATCTTTAAATGCTTCAATAATTCCATGGATTTCTGGAAGGAGGTATGTGCTGCTGTTGTTGGGTTGAACTCAGTTGGTTTCCTTTGGTTTCTGGGCCGCTGTTGGGATGTAGATTGGGCTTGAGTTACGTTGGGATTCCTTTGTAGGATACTTTTTCTGAGGGTCTCAGCACACGATCTTCTGGTTCCTGTTATTGTAGATGGGTAGGTAGGACACTCCTTCCACGAAGCTAGATGTCCTTTCTCTTTGCAATTTATGCATATCAGTTCAGGGATTTTCTCCTTGATGATACATTCTGCAGTAATGTGCTCTCTATTACTTTTAATGCAGCGCGGATTGCACCTGCAATTCCGTGCGCTATGAAAGAAGCCTGAACATCTGAAACACATCGTTGCTTTGGCTGGTTTCCGGTACGATTCAATTTTAGTTCTCATGTAGGACAGGTGTCTAATATTGTAGATATCATTGTAGTTTCCAATTTTCTTGATTTCAAATAGAAAGATGGGGTGGAAGGTCTGTGTTCTTAAAATTTCAACTGCGAAATACGTCCAATACTGTAATTTGGTTCTTCTAATTCTCTTTTAACTTTCTCTTTGTCTTTATTTCCTGGCAGTCCCTTGATGATTATTTTAATGGATCAATTGTTGGGGTCTTCAGATATGATGCACTATTTTCTCTTATTGTTAAGGACTTCTATGACACCAAGTCTATCCTTTGCAGAGGCTGTTACAATTTGGATGTATCTGTTGGAGAGTTTATTTTCTGTGCCTGGAAATTTTTTACATATTTCTTGTAATATTAAGTTGTAATCTTCTGTCAATTTCGATGTATGGGAGGAGATTCCATCTTTAGTTGTTGGGCTTCATTTTCTAGAATCTGGAATTTATTGGCTGTTTCTATTGCTGTGTTATCTATTGAGTTTCTTCTTTTTGCTGCGTGCCTCTTATCAACTGGTTGAAAGGGCTGTTCCGTTTCCATCTCAACTTGGTTTTCAGGGTCAGTTGGGATTTGATTCTTTTCCGTCTGTTCATCGTTTTCTTTGACATCAAGGATTCTATCTATCGATCTTTGGTGCCAATTTGAACTAAAAATAACTGAGTTAACGATTCGCTTGATTTCTGGGTTTGTGACGTATGTTCGTGAAACTGATGAGCTTCTACTTGAGCGTCATCTCTCGCTGCAACTGTCCTCTTCCATGGCTGAAGACGAATGACATGAAGGCTGACTGACTTCAGCTTGAGACTGCTGCCCTTTTATAGTTCCTGGAAGACGGGCAGAGAAGGTTACGGACCAGTCAGGTGTATCTCGGTTCCCATTGGTGCAATTGCTAAAATTCTAGAAATTTCCGATAGTATTTATTGTTACGAATTTTTACCGGGGTTCGTTTGGGTAGTGGAAGTTATAAGGTGTGGAGAACGCTCAATCAGCAGGCGGCAGTAGAAAAAAAAGAACGACGTTTATTTACACAAGGACACACAGGACAGCACAAAAACGACAACTATATCCAGCATAGAAGACGATTATCTTCAGCCGAGACTTGCAGCATGCAGCAGCTTACAACAAAAATCTACTGCAGACAGTAGCGCACAGCTTAGTTCAGCACTAGCTTGACTCCGTCACTGCTCTACTAATCCTTGGAAGACCAGTTCTTCACCGCCGACTATGACTACTACTCCGTCGCTTCCCACTACTCTTCTTCGACTACTCTGACCACACTGACTGGCAGCACAGACTAGCTCCTTTTATAGGTCTCAGGAGGCGGGGCTAGAAGCCTCTCAACCAATCAGGAACGTTCGAGGCGTATCTCGGTTCCTACTGGACGGATCAGGAAAATTCTCGATGCTTCGGATATAATCTATTTTGGCACCAAAGTCGCCAAATTCATCGCCAAGTCGCCAAATGGTCACCAAGCTCTGGGACCTCCGACGCGACACCCGGACTCCGTCCAATACCGATGACTTTAAAACAATCTTTCTGATGATGAACCAAACTATGTTGGGAAGCCGAATTGCAGGTTTGTAACAATATTTTATAGCCAAAGTCGCCAAATGCTCGCCATATTTGTCACCAAGCTCTGAAAAAAATGAAACGGCAACCGATCAATACCCAACAGGGCTGATCTAAAATGGTCTTTCCAGTGATTGAACTAACCGTGCTGGAAAGCAGCATTACAGGTTTGTAATAATATCATGGGAGAACCAACTGATTCCATTTCATTATATTTGTGTAATTTGCAACAAATTGAAGAGTTTAAAAAAAAAGGTCAGAATAAAAATTGACGCCAAATTAGAATTATTTTTAAGGCATTAGTTCTCCAAATGTGACATGTGGCAACCATTCACGTTGATGTAGGTTTTCTATTTACATTTCTAAAATTCTTAACAGGTTTTCAGTATTTGGTATGATTTGGCTAGCATTAATATAATATACTTCAGTTAAAATTTCGATCTAATGAAAACAAACTTGATACTGAAAAAATATGAGGCAATAAAAATAAAAAGAAATCTAAGATATTAAATTCACAATTTTTTTTTCTTTTTTAGCCGAAAAAGAAAGACAAGAAAGCTTTGCTTAAAAAACAAGAAGAAGAAAGACTCAGGCAAGAAGGTGATGCTAATATTTTTCATTTAAACTGGAATGGGATTTAATCAATCAGAGCAAACATATTCAAATTTCAATTTTTTTAGAGTCTTAAAAATAATACAAAATGATATTATAAGAAATATTTTTAAAATGCAATTCAGTGTCTTAATATCATTACTTTCTCGTATACGTAGTAGAGAAGATATAGTAATCGTCAAATAATAATAATAATAATAAATTGAAATTGAAATTTCGACGAATCTCCACGAGTTAGACCTCCTTAAATTTCACATTTTTGGAAAACGTCCGTGTGTCTGTCTATCTGTGAGAAAAATAAAAACGCTTTGAGCTGGACAGTTTAAATTTAGTATTCGGTCTTTACACCAAATTTGCAGATTTCTATGAAATTTTGGGTAAAATCTGTACAAATGAAGTCCATCTGTCCGGCTGTTCGAATATTAGTTAACACGAAACTATAAAACGAGAGGAGCTAGATAGATAAAATGTCGCATACGAATTTACTATCTATGGTGTAAACAAACATCTATTAAATTTTTGGGGGTAATTCAACTATGCGTTGATTGCATGCCGGTTTGTACTCTCAGAAACATGAAAAGGCGATAATTTAAATGATTTAAATATATCAAATCTGGTATGGGAGTATGTGATTAAAAGTGCAGTTTTGTGTCAAATTTTAATTTCAGTCGGTTGAAAAAAAAGTGTCTAAAATGCAAATTCGATTTTTGGATACTATTAGACACATATCTGAGATAAATTGAAAAAAAAAAACCTCGCCAAGGATGACACGATTGATTCAATAAAAATGTTAAATTCACGCCAAAAGTTAATATTTCTTAACTTTTGTACGCCAAAGCAAAATAAAGTTTTCTCTATTATAATACCTTTATTAAAGAGTATGCAAGAAAAATTTGGTTAGACCACTCTAACTGGTTTTCACAATTGCACCATCTGACTAAAACAAGAAACAAGACTGTTTTGATCGGGAGACAGAGAGAGTTAGGGAAATGAAGAGAGAACGTAGACAACATTTGGCAATGATGACATTCTACTTTGATAATGATTTACTAAAAAATCTTTTGCTTGCATTAATTTGTAAATTTGTATTTAGTGTTCGTTCTACGAGTCTGTAAGTCTCTGTCCATGCGTGTTGCCTGCATAAGCTCAGAATAAAAAAAGTTTAAAAATCCATCAAGATCTCTGATGCACTTTTCAAACCCTCTCTATTTTCCGTATCTACCCCATTTAGTATCCGTACTAACCTACCTAATATATTTAATATCCATTACACCAATTTTAACCTTGTCTTTTTTTAAGGTAAACTGTAATATGGTACTGAATAGCCATTTTACTGAGCTGAAATTTTGGCCTTTTGTCCGACATGGTAATCGTAATCAAAACCGACTCGCTGGAAGGCACACAGAAAAACTTGAATGATCATTCAGTCCCAACAGCTACAATGGAGGGAACTGTAGTTAAGTCCTAAAGGCCATCACCGGCCACGGAACAACCCTTTCTTACGGAAATATGTCTCGTCATCGATGGGAGGAACCAGAGCCCCACCTTTTTGTGTATCCACCAGAGTGGCGAGAATCAATTAATCAGTTCTTGAAATATTTATCAAATAATTTGCCCGAGATATTTTTCAATGATCCGAACTTAAATTGGATCAATGAAATAATGATGGAAAAAGTAAATTAATTTTAAATTATGTTGGAAAATTAAATGGCCATGGAGAAACTTGTTTATGAGTTTAAAGATTCTTGAATAGTTGAAATATTACCAACTTTTAAGATCCTCAGATAGAGCTATAAAAATTATTATTGATTCATATTTCGATTATTCGGTGTGATAGCTAATGCGATCTATCAAGCAAGTTATTTATTTATTGCAAATGACCGGAAGATTGGCTATGGCGCCATTAGATCTCCAGCCTTTCAATATTTCTGAACTTTACAGTTTAAAAACACAAGTGCAGAGCACGAATCAAGATGAGTAGCATTAAAAATTTGATGTTGTCTGCGCAGAGGACATACGGGCGAGTCACAAAGCCCAAGCCAATGCAAGTACGCGGGCAAATAGTCATGGCCTGCAGCAAGACGAAAAAATGCCACAGCTGCACTTCTAGGAGAATCTGGTATCAACAGTATATCCTCAAGCAGTAAAGCCCATGGCTTGCCGGCAGAGTTACACAGTGCTCTCTGCTTTATCCTGAAGGCATATCAAGCAAGTAAATGTTCAAAACTCTAACTGGTACTTTAAATTTAGTTAAGGCATGCCATTCTAGTGTTACCTTTAAAGAACAGCTTATAGCCTAATTAAAATTGTATAATGCTATATTATACTTATGCAATGGAATCTTATGTCTTTACCTCAGAATTTAAGTTTTCCTTAAAATCATCAGTGAAATTTTATGGTCTTTTGCAGAGCTCGCTCGTCAGGAGCAGGAAAGAATCCGTCTGCTAGAAGAAGAAGAACGGCTTAGGAAAGAAGAAGAAGCTCGAATCAAAGCGGCAGTAAGTAACCTTAAATTTATCAATCGTCTAAATACTTGTTAAATTTTATTCAAAAAGAGTTGGCTTCTTTGCCATCTTCTTTGCACGGATATATTCAAAATACTGCGATTCATTAGACGTGCTATAAAAAACCCATTTCAACTATCCCTTTAGTCATCACATTTGGATGATTTATCCAAAATCAGGGAAACATCAAAATAATATAAGGAAACATGATAAACTATCAATGAAAACTGCAAATTACATAATTCTGGACTACAGAAGAATTGTACTCACTTCGAATAATCGAAAAGATCACAGTTAATCTATTTTAATCTTGACTAATGAATAATGACGGTGTGGGGGTAAGGGCGTTCTACAGATCAGACTGTTTGACTTATAGCATCCTACAGAGAAAATAAATGCATCTGTGGAGGAAATGGTACTGTTTACCATTATTTAAACGAATGTATAGAAGTCTCAGAACTAAGAAAGAATCTAAAAGTTGAAAATAATGCCTTAAGCTCAGTACTGATGGTGCCAGAAAATCTTAAAATACTGAAAGACATGATGCTGGAAATTGACAGTTTTATTGCCAACTATTTAAAAATTTAAAAGTGTTTGCCTTTCTTCTTTTGTTGGACGCACATTTAGAAGAATGCAGAAGATTTTGAGAAGAATTTTTTAAAAGTGTTCACTTGCTGCTCGTAAAACAGAATGACAAATGTAGGGGAAGATGAGGAGGAAGGTCAGAGATTGACCACCTGTGGCTTAGTGCCAACCGCCTCGAAGAGGATACCAGTTCGGAGAATTTGCCAGTAATATGGGTGGATTAGGTTAAACACAGCATTTGGCCACAACAAATCCTGTCGATACTGCCTCGTTCAATAGTGGCGGGGTGGTCTATTGTACACAAGAAGAAAAAGAAGCGTCCAACAGATAAATTATTGCTTTCTTTGGACATTACCGCCGAAGTAGGATTTATTTTCACATTCGCTTTCATTTCGTAATATGCACTTATTAATTTGTCCGCATTATTGTAGTAATATTTACTAGATTTATTCAGTTGAATTTAGGTTTTCCAGTCGTATCAAATAACAAAGTGAAATTATAAAAAAAAAGATATTCTATATTGATCATTTAATAGCTAAAAAGTAAATAGCTGGGAGAACAAACTGGTCGACAAAAGCAATTAGTTGTTTTATAGTTATTAATAAAATTTTGCAACAGAGCAATAGATTAATTAGGGTATCTGTCTACGGTTAAAAGTCATTTCGATCAACATTCACAATTTTTTTTATTGTTTTATTTTAAAACCCATTCATTTGGGTTTCCACATCTGTATTTGTTTTAATTCTACGAAGAATAGAAACCGAGATATGTGAAGTTTTATAAACCAATGTAGCTGAAAATGAAACCGAAAGTACCAACCAGAAGTTGGAGATTTTCCAACATTTATCAAATTCATGCCTACTTGAATTATAATTTATTTTATAACATATTCTATCAGCAAGCAACGCGTATTAGAATGCGTTTTGAGTAATTTTTATGACTTTTATGATGAAAGGATTGGCAATTACATCTGCGTTTGAAGACCATTTATGATTACAAAGCATTTTTAGTACGAGACAAATGAAAACTTTAAATGAATTTTTTTTTAAATCTTGGATTTCGTAAAAATGCTCATACGCAAAAAATGATATCTTAAAAACTTATTAATATATTACCTTGAAATTTTGCATACATGTTACCTTAAGTGTTCCAAAGGCAATGAACTAGGGATATAACTTTGAAATGAGTAATATTTTTAGAGCTGCCTAATGTAGTTCTCAATAACGAATTTTGTGAAATTTTCAATGCAGAAATACTCGATTAGCTATAATTTTTTAAAATGTAAATTTTTCTTAGATTCTAGTTCATTCCCTTCACCATAGCTGTAAGTATGTTGTATATAAAAGTAATTGGAATATATGCAATAGAATTTTTCATAGCATGTTTTGCTTTCTGCTGCAATTTTCACTATTTTTTTTACCGAAATTGACATATTTTACAGAATTTGAATTAGCACAGAATTTCCTGATCCATATTTTTCATCACTTGCAATCACATTGATCCAGAAAATGAATTGAAATAGCTCATTAGAGGGATTTTTCACAAATTTGTCTCCGTAGGTAGTCATATACCTTAAGAAACAGGATAAAAGTGAATTTTAGTGTGACCCTTGCTGCGCCAACAATGCCAAGTCGCCAATAAAGATGGCGGACAAAATAAACAAATACTTCCGCGGAACAGTTAAGGTTACCATCTCCCGCCATATAATTAGGACCTTTTACTGATAAGTATTGTTTTTTTCCCCAGACTGTCCGGGGCCTTCTACAGATGCCGACGGCATCTGTAGAAGGCACAGGGCAGAATTTTTTAACCTAAAAAAACATCCTACGACTTCGCTAGCAGCGGGAGCGGGAACCTAGTAGCTTCGCTAGCACATTGACATAAGGGTTGTGTGGATAACAGAAACAGTATATATCCAAAAGAAAAGAAATAACGGAGAAAGAAGCAATCGGAACATTCTCCATACAAAATTTTAAACAAACATCATTTTCCCAAATTCATCAACTCGTAAAAACATATATTCCACTCACCCTTCATCCATTCTGCCGGTTCTATATCAAACCATTTTCCCTACAAAAATTCAAACAAGTATCCTTTCCTAGCTATATTATATATATATATATATATATAGTGGCTCAAACAATTGAGAGTACACCTTACTTTTACTTAATAAATCCGACTTTTTATATAAATAACACATTACCGAGAAGTGCAAGCATGTTTTTATTTTTACAGATAATAAATGGTTTAATTTAGAGTAAAAATGAAGAAAAATCAACGAAAAACTTCTAAACTGAAGAATTTCAGAAACATTTTAAATAAACATGCGCAGATTTTTGGATAAAAAAATTGAGAAAAAAAGTGTCAATATTTAATTGCATTTCTTTTGGGTTTTATAATGTTCCTTAAACGTCGTGGTACTGATTCTACCAATTATTGTTGGTTTCTGAAGATATTTTACCCTTCGTCTTGCAACACTTGTTTTAAATGGGGCTTGTTTCTAATTTTGTGTTTTTGAATCACTATTTCGAGTGTAGCCCACATATATTCAATGGCTTTGTTGTTGTGGTACTGTGGTGGCGTGTGTGACTGCTTTTTACAATGAAAAAGACACCATATTTTGATGTTACGCATATTCTGTTTGGAGTCATTGTTCTGCTGGAAAATGAAATTTTCATCTAACCCAAATGTTTAGTACCTTCCTTTAGATTGCTGTGAAGTATATCCAAGTAAACCATGTGATTTATAATGTCATCTATAAAAATTGAATTTCCTATCCCGGATGAAGCCATACAACTCCAAATCATGACGGAGTCACCACCATGTTCAACTGTAGGACGCAAATTTTCTGGATCCAAAGCAGTATTAGACTTTCTTCATACAGTGCGACGGTTGTTAATGTCAAAAATGTTGAGTTTTCTTTAATCACTAAATATAACTTTCTTCCAAAAGTTATTAGTCTTATATTGATGAGTTTTTGCAAACTTCAAACGCTTTTTCTGAATTTGCAAGCTGATGAACGGTCTCTCTCTAACAACGTGACTTTTATATGCAGCTTGTCTAATGGCATTTCGCACAGTTTCAGCATCTACACTTCTGCCTATGATTTGAGAAGTTTCTGCAGCAAGTGTGATGATTCATATGATGCAGCAATCTAAAGGAAAAAATTTGGGTTTAGATGGAAATTCCGTTTACCAGTCGGACAACGACCCTATACAGAATCACGTAACGTCAAAATGTGGTGTCTTTTTCATTGTAAAAAGCAGTCACACACCACCACAGTATTCCGACATCAATGCCATTGAATATCTGTGAGCCACATTTGAAACAGACATCCAAAAACACAAAATTAGAAACGAAACTCATTTAAAACAAGTGTTACAAGAAAAATGGGGTAAAATATCTTCAGATACCACGAAACATTGGTCGAATCAGCACCACGACGTTTAAGGACCATTATAAAACACAAAAGATATGCAATTAAATATTAACACCTTCTTTTTATGCGAGATATTACAAAAATTTCATTGGTGTATTCTCAATTTTTTTAAGCAAAACTCTGCGCTTGCTTATTTAAAATGCTTCTAAAAATTTTCAATTTAGAAGTTTTTCATCATTTTCTCTTTATTTTTGCTTTAAATTACGCCAATTGTTATGTGTAAAAATAAAGACATGTTTGCACTTCTTGGCAATGTATTATTTATATTGAAAGTCAGATTTATCAAGTAAAATTAAGGTGTACTCTCATTTGTTGAGCCACTGTATATTATATATATATTTCACTCACCCTTCATCCATTCTTGCACAATTGCCGACATAACAAATTATGAAGGGAACCAACTGTTAGAACACCAAAAGAATTACGATAACTGCGAAGAATTCCATTGCAGTTGTCTTTTAAAGTGAGAATACAGACGATTTCGTAAATTAAGAATTCAGATGATTTTTTAAAGCGCATACTGACAATTAAAAATTGCAAAAGAATAAATATTTTCTGTTCGTATTCACATTAAAAAAAGAAAGAAAGTAAGAAGAAAATACCTTTTAATTATAAGCTTAACTTTCTTTATTTAATAAACTTTTAATTATAATAAAGAACAAAAATAAAATCTTTAATCGATATTTTTTTAATATTTTTAATTTAACATTTTTCATAATATAGTTGTAGTTCATGTACAACTCAACCATTGCAAAAAGTAGTAAACAAAATAGCATTATGTTTGCTAGAAGAACGTTCCAATGGGCGTTCCAACAAACTCGAGGCACACTATTCTTCACTTCATACAGAAATAGAATTAGATGTGAATGGAAGTTTCGATTTAAAAAATAATAACCCACAACTATTATAATTTCCTAATGCAATTTTATCTCAACTTCTAACCAATCAAAAAAGAAAGATCATTTGATATCAGATCAGCTTGAAGCACGCATGCGCCAACATCTGGATCATACTCACCAGGCTCACATCCAAAAATATAACAAATGTTTATGCACCTATCATGATTAAATCGAGACTAGAATGGCAATTTTGAAAAAAAAATATTGTTTTATTTAGAAAAGAACAATTTTTTGTTAAAGATTCTGTTAACAGAAATCTTCATTAATAGAGACTCAAATAACCGAATTTTTATGATAGCTTAATTGATGTTAATACAGAAACCAAGAATACGAAATAACAATCAAAGTAATAACAATTCTGAATATGTTTTAAATAACATCTCTATGCTGAAGCATACTGCAAAGTTGATGAAGAATCTTATTCAATTTATAAAGTAAATAATTTTTCAAATACTTCATTTTAATGAAAGATCATTGCTATTTTGTTGAGTCAAAAAAATTTGGAAATATTTATTATTATTATTAATAATAATAATTTAGGAAGACGAAAAACGAAAGGAGCAAGAAGCAGAAATTGCAAGCTATATTCGAAGAGTTTCCAGGTTGAATAGCTACAAATGGGCTAAAGAATGGAAACGAAAACGAGTAAGTATGCATGTTATGCATGTCACTTTTATATCTTCCTTCTTGTTTTTAAAGATAGAATTTTGTGATCTATTTTCCTCTATCAATATCTTAATTCGGTAGCATTGTAAAATTTTATACGGCTTGAGGTATCCGATGACAATTTAATATTTAATATCACTGTTTTAAAGACTTAATTATGTTAATTTGATTGATATTAACAAAAATTTTGACCAGCAAATCGCGCCTTCTACTTTTCCATCATTTCCATAAAGAGATTTAGTTTTTTTTCCTGGGTTGCTCAAAATAATTTCTCAGAGAAGTGTATATACTTTTTTGCATTAAGACTTTAAGACAGTTCTTGGATGTGAGTGCATTTGCTATACCTCTTTGCATATAATATTTCATTTTAGATAAAATCTTGGATTTCATTTTTTGTAATTAAAATAAAAATATTATTTCTCTTAATGACACTTTAAAAAACTCACCTATGTTTACATTTTAAGTTACCATGCCTCATTTGAATTGATTAAGTTGATCAAATTGAGGCTAAGTTTTTAAAATTTAATTTTCAACTTATAGGTCTCAAACGTCTGTTCAACGAAGCTACGACAGGCATCTGAGGCATCTAGAGCTTCCTCCCCGTTTCGTTAAAAGTGTTTAAAACTGTAATTGATTGAATGTCCTTTACTCGTACGTAGTTGATCAAATACGCAGCTTGAGGGACTTTATAAGCTTGAAGGACAGGGATGTTTTCTGAAAAGAGAACCAAACATGCATTTGCTTAATATCATTGAGTCTGTTTTTAACAAAAATAGATCCCATCTCTGAAAATTATTCTTGTATTTCCGTATATTAAGACTAATTTTATTTATTTATAGTGGAATGACTATCTGTACAGAACTAAGGAATTGGATTCTCTCAAGTTGCCCATGGTTAACACCTTCATCACAGAATGGATGGATGACTCGTCATTCGAAATTGAATCCATTGTGCAAACTTCGCATCGTTGTCTGCAAGTCAGTTAAAGACAATTGCAGATTTTTGGGTAGTTACAGGAAAATGGGATCAATTTAAATTCTGAAATATTTTAATTACTCTATTGGTAAATCCGATAATGAAAGTATTTTGTCTTAAACTGATAAAATATGGTATCTAAAATTTAATTAATTAAAGTATGGTTAAAGAAATTAGATAATATTCATTAGTATTTTGTTTTGAGAAATATTGATTGTGCTTCAGATTTTATTTATGCTTCAGATTTATTCTTATGATTCAGATCCCTAAGAATAATAAAATTCCTTCATACTGTGCGTATCATTTTAAAAGTATATTATAACAGAAAGGCAATGATTTTTCTTTAAAAAAAGATTGATAACATAAATGTAACTGCTTCAAAAGGCAACAACTTTTATCAAATTAAATTAATGTAATAAGAATAGATACTAAATTATCATTTTCCAGAAGAGTTGATTTCAATTACCGAGTGACATCAAAGTCACAGGATAAATGCATGCTATGACATTTGTATGCACTTGTCATCTTGTATGTATTGAGATGTCATACTCTTTTTCCTCCTATAAAATGTGTGTGTGAAAAAGTAAACAACTACATGTACCTTACTACTAGATGCGCAAATCTGTATCAAATATTGAATTAAATCAGCCATCTGTCTTTTTGAACTTTTATGAATGATAATAAATTGACTGGCTGATTTTAGCCCACAATCTTTACTCCAAAATTGTAGATCCATGTCCAATTTTGGACTAAAATCTACCGAAGAGTAGACTTGTGTTTTCTTGAGTGTAGTTATGCATGTGAATCTATTTACTGAAAAAATACAATCAGCTGGATTAACGAAATGCTTCAAATAGTCTTGCTACAAAAAATTGCACTTTTATTCCGAATATTTAATTAATTTTGTCAGAAAGATTTCCAAGCCATTACCAAATCGTAATGAATTTAAAATTGCTGAATAGGATCAACTTGTGTAGATTCAATGGACCGCCATAAAAGTTAATGATGCCAAATGTAAATAGCGCATTATTACTACTACTAATAAAGGGAAATGCCCATGCTAGTGCATTATTACTATTAATAATAAAGGGAAATGCCCATGATTTTTTTCTTCTCTACGCGTGGTGTGTATAAGTGTTGGTTCTCTACAGGTCAGACCGTGTAATGTAGAGTTACAAAATTTGGCAGAAATATATATTAGAAGACGGCACGTTGGATTGCACATCACTGCATTTCACCTTTAAGTATTTCATACTGTGTAAGTATAAAAAGAATTTCAGTTCATATCGAAGACTAGACAGCTGCTTAGGGTCGCTGGAATGGCGGAGGTTACGGCAGAATAAATATCTGAGGAAAAAAAAATTCTTTGAATCAAAAAGTATAATTATGTTATTAATATTTTTTCAAATGCAATTGGGGAAGTTGCTATCCGTTCACAACAATTAAACTGCAGATTTTGTATATAACGAGAGTTTGCTTAAATAACATTGTTTACAAACTCAAATCCCCACCGATGGTGAGTCGTAGTAAATAAACAAATAAATAAAAATATACACTTTCATAAATGCATAAATTTAATTTAATTTAATTAATTTAAAATAAATCATTTATACATTGTTGAATTAATAATGCGTTGAAGTATGAAACTGAATTAGATAATTCATTAAGTAAACGGGGCCTCATAATATGAACTACACTGGTGTGCAATACTTAAGCAACAATGCAAATTTTAAGCAGATAGCCATGAAATTGCAGAAAAGGAGTTCTTGCGATCAGTACAATGAACACGTAATTCAAGAGAAAGGTCATGCGTATGCAAATATCATGAACAAAACGTCACAGGCGACGTCAGCGTACGCAAAACACGTGCGGAAGGCGCGCGCAGCTCAACACTACAATAAAAGGAAGGACGGAGACGCAATTAAAGACATTCGCTGCAAGTGCACGTGAGTTAATTCGTGAAATATGGCTAGCAGAAATCACCTGGACGATTTCACACATGGAAGAATGATCGGAAAGCTGGAGGAGAGGCGTAGTGTAATCAGTGTAGCTGAAGAGTTCGGAATCAACAAAAGTGTCGTTTCGCGCGCTTGGAAAGCCTTCCAAACCACAGGTACAGATGGGAGAAAGGTTGGTGGTGGCCGCCCCAGGAAAACAACTGCAGTGGATGACCGACATATCGTCCTGCAGGCGAAAAGAACCCGAAACCAGTCAGCAAGCGCCATTGCTCAGCAACTGTGTGCAGCAACGGGGCGACAAGTGTCGCATTTTACTGTGTCCAGACGCCTACACAAAGGTGGCCTATTCGCCCGCCGTCCTGAACGCTGCATCCCTTTGACAGTTTCCCACCGGCGGCACTGTTTAGAGTGGTGCAGGGAGCATAAAAACTGGACATCTCATCAATGGAGTCGTGTCCTCTTTACAGATGAGAGTCTTTTTAGTGCCACAAGCGATTCCCAACGCCAGTTGATTTGGAGAGAGGTCGGGACACGGTTTCATCCCAGTAACATCACGGAAAGGGACCGTTTCGGTGGTCCTGGAGTTGTCGTCTAGGGAGGCATTATGATAAACGGGTGGACTGAGCTCCACGTTTTCGACAGAAGTTCTGTAACTGGAGATAGCTATTGTCAGGAGGTGATCCTTCCCCATGTGCGTCTGTTCCGAGGTGCCATTGGATCAGACTTCATTTTTATGGATGACAATGCACGGCCACACAGGATTCATGCTGTTGAGGAGCTCCTGGAAAGTGAAGATATCACTCGAATGGATTGGCGGGAGTGTTCCCCTGATTTAAATCCGATAGAACATGTGTGGGATGCTTTGGGGAGACGCCTTGCGGCACGATTACATCCTCCTGGGAACACCCGACAACTTAAATAGATGCTGATGAGGAATGGGCACTCTTACCTCAAGAACTGTTGGAAAATCTGGTGCTGAGTATGGGGAGACGGTGCGAAGCAACCATTGCAGTAAGGGGAGGCCATATCCCATACTAAGGAACATCTGCTTGCTGTTCTTCCTCTTGGACAGACAATCGTGTGTAAAGATACTATGAGTCCAATAAAACCTTTTTTTGTTTGATTCCATACTGTATGCATTGTATTCATTTCTGCGCAACTATGCTTTCGTCATTCTTTCAGAACAAAATGCTGTATCTCATTTCTGAATTTCATGTCTCTCAGATGATTTCTCGTGAAGTTATGGCAAAAAACATACCTGTTGCTTATGTTTTGCACACCAGTGTATTTAAGGCTGTACAATTCCTAAATGCATTACTGATTTGAATAAAGAATATATTCGATAATATTAATGAATTAAACTGCATTTCAGAAACTTAAATATAGACAGATCTGTAAGAAATGAAAAATAAATAAATGACCACGAGATTCAAAATAGCGTTGAAAAAAATACAAAAAAAAATGACGTATGAATTTTAATAATCCATTGTAAATATCTGTCTGAATTTTAGACTAAATCTTTTAAAGACTTCTGGTTGTCTATATTTGTGCATATTAACACGATAAGTGAAAGTGCAACGATTAAATAAAATTTGGCACGATGTCTTGATACAAAAATTGTGGATCTATATCGAAGTTTAGATCCCACTGATCAATAAGTAAAAGTCCAGAATGCATACATTTTTTCACCATACAACAATTAAAGCATTCTCGTATTGTGTGAATATGGTGAATAGCACTCTCGCGTTGTTTATTTAAACAGCGCGAGAGTGCTCTTCGCCCTATTCACACAATACGAAAATGCTTTATAGTATGCTTTATGAGTCGATGGCATAACACTCCCATTAGTTTACTTTTTACTTTCTCATATACGAAGTACAAAAAGAATAGTAATGGCAAAAAAAAAAAAAAAAAAAAAATTGAACTCGAGATTTTGACGTCCCTGAGTTCCCAAAACACATTTCTGGAAAATGTCCATTTGTCTTTTTGTGACAAAGATAATTCAAAAACGCTTTGAGCTAGACCGATAAAATTGGGCGTACGGTCGTTACACAAAATTTGGATACTTCTATTAAATTACGAATAAAAATCTGCCTGTATCGCTGTTTGAATATGAGTTGACACGATAAATATACAACGAAGAGAACTAGATGCATAAAATTTGACATGCGGATTTAAAATCTATTGTATAGACATCATTCAAATTTTGAGTCAAATCCTATCAGGCGTTCATCGTTTTTTCAGAAAATATAGAGTCTGAATGAATTGAATTGAATTTTTAAATTCTATATTTATTTATATCAGAGAATCTTGCGTTTCATTCTCCCAATTTTACAGATGGTAGACGAGATTACATCAGCCATTTTTAAGTGTCCAGAAGTATACGCAAAAACTCGTTTATGGAATGAGGTATTTATTATTTTCCTTTCTTTTTCCCATTTCTCTAAAGTCAGTCGTATCATATTGAAGCTGTGCTAATAAATATAATGTTTCAAATGATCAGGTTCGATCAATCATGTTTAGTAAAATATTCTTGACATTGCAACCTTTAAAAAAATGCAAAAAAATCCATTCTCCTGTGAATAAAATTGATCGACTAATGAAGCATTGAAAATCCTTATTTTAGACAAATTTTACAGTTAAATGGAGCCTTAATAGAAATCTTAAGGGATCAATTGCGAATTGAAATTATGCATCGTTCCATAAATTTTTCAAATTGCTCCTTAAAATAAATTTGTATATGACTCTTATTTTAGTAAAAAAAGATACAACTAGGTCAATTTTAGTTATAAGCCAATAAGACTTTTTTTATAGTATATTTTAGAGTGTGTACATTTTTTTACTAAATATGATTGATAGTACTGGAGTATTGTATAAAAAGATAGAATTCATAATTTTTTAAGAAATTCATTTATTGTCTGAATCATAATTATTTTGGAAGTGAATAGTTATCTTTAACGATTGATTAATTCAGTTGAAATATAATGATGTCTAAATATATCATTGGTCATCAGCTCCGTCCCTTATTTTCAAGAAATATTACAAAATAAAACATTCTCAAAGCCCCTCCCCAACCTTCAACAACTAAAGCGATAACTATGTGTGCACAATTAATTAGTCAGAATGCTATTAGTTTATTGCGAAAGTATAATTTAAAATAATACTTTCATTTGATGTGATGTGGCTCGTCAAAGGTGGTTGTCATAACTATTTATTTGTTAGTTGAACAATAATCGTGAAGTATAATAATTTAATTTATTTAGACACATGGTGTATTTATTATCTTACTCTAATTATGTTCTTAACATTTAAAACTGTTTTGTTTAGCTTTTTTTCTGCATTTTGTAAAGCTGACTTTATTAAAATACTTCTATTAAATTTCAGGGTATTATAAATTTAAAAAACGCTATTGGAAGAAAATTAGATTACGCATCATTCATGCTTTTGAAGGTGAGTGCTATATTACTTAAGTTACGTTGAAGGTGTTAATTACATTACATTATATACCAAGAAAATTAATGTTGTAATGAAAATCCGTCCAGTGGGTGTATGGTGAAAAAACAACAGGCTCAATAATTGATAAACGACGCCAACTCCAAACGAAAGCGAAAAACGCCGAAGCGTTAGGAGAAACACCACTAACAGTAACCAACAGCACACAAGTAGAAAATAGCTATTAAAAAACCGCAGTAGCGCAAAACGTTTAGATGGTATTAGAGGGAGATAAATACTCTAAAGATTAAATACTCTAAAGGGATTACGCTCAACTACTCACTTCTCTCGACTCGACAACCTGATAAGTGTCCCTTCGTTTTTTTATAGACTTCGTAACAGTACAAAAAAGCTTCCAGAAAGATACCGTATCTTATCTCTGCTAATTGAGATATCGCTAAAATTTCAGTAGTTTCAGGAATCTTAGCTTTTTTTAGCCAAATTCTTCGCCACGGCTGTGGGGAGAGGGCATCATTTAACTTGTATCCATGCAGCAGTCATTAAAGTTCTGTAAAACTCTTTTCCTTATCATGAAATTACTGGGTATAAATATTACAGAAACGAAACGATAATGCTTCCATCCTTATATTTGAATTTCTTTTGTCAAACTATTAGCACTCAAAATTTTAGATGACAGATCGATTGGAGACACTATTTAATGTTAATACTACCTTTCTCCGTATGTTTAAATCTATACGAGATCAAACTACCTCTTCTGCAAATGACCTTTTCCTGATTTGTCCAGAAACAAGTAAAATTAATTATTTCTTAAGCCAATTTTGATTTAGTACAAAAAAATTCATAGATATTAATTTTCATGGTTTCTGTTGTAGCATTTTCAGCTTGAGGTTTGGTTTGGTTATATTAACGTCCCGTTTTGAAGCAACACTAGGGCTATTTTGGGACGGACCTCGTAATTTTGAACCACGGTCAGATGACGAAGACGACACCTGAGCTGGCACCCCCCTCTCCACGCCACACCACACCAGCGGGAGGACGTTTGGTCATGACGGATTTAACGTGCAACTGACCCCCTTACACGACGGTTCTTCGGTGGAATCGGGTCACGAACTTGAAACCCTCCGGTTCCGAAGCCGAGACCTTACCACCAGGCCACCGCGGCCCCATTCAGCTTGAGAAAATAGAGACATGGAAAAAAAATAATGTATAAAGTTTATACACAGAGGTGACAAAAGTCATGAGATAGCAGTATGCAAATATACAGGTAGCAGCAATATCGCGTACAAAACATTTAAATGAGCTCTTGCTGCCCTTTTATTTGCATTCAAGTGATTCATGTGAAAAGGTTTCTGACGCGATTATGACCGCACGATGGGAATTAACAAATTTTGAACGCGGAATGGTAGTTGGAACTAGACCCATAAGATATTCTATAGGCATTATCTGTGCCAACTTCATTCATTGTTACCAAAAGTAGACATTAAGTCTACGAAACATCCCAATGAAATGAAGGCACAAGAAGTAACTTAGGAAGGTTTAGATGGTCACTTACAGAACATGCATATAGTTACCATATGAAACATTTTCTTTGCTTACATTTAATTTGTCCGCTGTTACATGAAAAGGAGTTAGGCAGTGTCTATGACACATCTCATTGAATAATTGCTTCAGAAGACTTAAATATCCATTTAAAGCGTTCTCTGCGTTTAATTTCAATTAACTATGCTAAATATTAGCCTAAAAAGGAGGCTTTTAAACAGAGTCTAAGACACATCCCAATGAAATGAAGACTTAAAAAGCATTAGTTCCAGTAGGTTTAGATGGTCATTTGCAGAATATGCATATGTTTAATGAAACGGCATGAAGGGCTGTAAACAGATTTGTGTGTTGGCTACATGACTTATGGATACTATGCAAAGCAATTATTGTGTATGCATACAGCATTTTTTTTCTGTATTAATTATTCTTGCAATCATTGTTTACAAAAAAGCTGTTTTATCATTTGTATTTGGTGCAAATGCTTCGAACGAACATTATACGATGAAGAATGTTCAGCCTTTTAATCCTGCCTTCTCTCCAGGATGCTTATCTTTATTTGGACCAGAAATCTCAGAATATGGAATACGGTTTTTCAGAAGGCCAGATCACTCTCTGTCTCTGGGCAAACATTTACAGGTCGATTAGAAGACGCGGGATGGAGAGAAATGGATTTCGATTTTGGATTCCACCAGATCTGGCGGACGAGGACTGCGCAGTCAGGATTCTGCATCTGTGGTTTCCGCCGTCACTTGAAACGCTCTATTTGGCAAAAGAAGACGAAGTACAAGAAGAAGGTTGATGTAATTTACGTGATTCTTTTCAAGTGATAAAAGTTTGTTTCATTCCTCACTCCTGTGGAATGAGGTTTTGAAATTTTATTTACTTACATACATGTTTATTTATTCATTGCTTCTTTATAATCTGCATTTTTTTAAACATTATTCATTTTTTAAATGTTTTTCTTGATTTCTATATATTGTATTTTATTTTTAATAACCTTTCATCCTTGATGAATGCCGCTTGTATCTCCACAAATTTTTGTTCCTGCAAACTCCTACCAATCGTTATATTTTTGGATAAATTGAGTTATCGGTGTTGAAAAAAAGTTCATTTATTTAACATTATCATCATACCGCAATCGTGTTGTTGCACATCCCCAAGAACAGCAGAGCTGTATAAAGTCTGTGAAATTCTGCACCCTGAAGAAGTCCAATGGATTGTCAATACTATGCTGCCTGGAAAGGCCCAAACAAATAAGAATGCGATCAGATGAAGCCTCTTCCTTAAAACACTTGGGGTAGACTTCAAAGCGCTTAGAACCCACAGAATATTTTATTCTAAAGTGCCCATTGAGAAAGCGAGTGAGAGTAGTCTAATCTTGTCTACTATATTAAAAATAAAAATAAATATTACACTGTAAACACATTCATTTTCTGAAGAGTATTAGAAAGCATTGTAGTATACAAGACTTATTACTATTCATAAATTTAAATAATTTAAATTTATTATTAATTTATTTATTATCATTTTTATTAATGAGCTAAGCAAAATAAATTATCAGGAATAAGAAGCCAGTGCTTGTATATAAAATGATTTTTTATTTTTTTTAAACTTTAATTTCCATTTATTGCAAAAATTGGATCTACATGAAATAAAGAACATTTAATTATCTAATATAATATAAGACATATACTTTAAAAAATTTAAATTTCGGAATATTATCTCTTAATTTTAAAATTTACATTATCTATTTAAAAATAAATGTTCAGTTAAAAAAATTCTTATCTTTATTTAAAAGACTTAACTTATTAAATAAAAAAAACCTAAATTCATGCATTTAATTTAGCACTTTTTCAAATAAATGTAGTAATTAACACATCTTCAGTATAAAAGTGCTCATGCTTTTGTGTGCTTAATTGTAAGTGATTAAATGAATTTTTAAATTTTATTTTTTCATAATTCAGTACAAAATTTGAAAATTAAAAAAACGATTCTAACACTGTTCTGTTTAAATATTTTATTGAAACCCCTTTTTTTCACATTAAAATATGGCATTATTGCGAAAAGTGTCAAAAATATCCAAAGAATGTGCGACTCTATGAATTACTTTTTTTACAAGTTCATTTGAGAACATTCCACAAATTAGATACAAAAATAGTTTCATAAATCATTTATTTCGTAATTATAAGCTACTATCATATAATTTTACAAACAAATACTCACCACTGAAAAGATCAATGGAGGTATTTAGTAAAATTTTGCATAAATTTTGCCTCCCTCATATAACTGAATTTTTCATCTTTTAATTTTTCACTAACACTTCATTTGTTCAATTTTAGATAAAATGACTGAAGAACAAATTAAATCAAATAAATTAATTCAAGAACTCATTGAAGTTGTTCTAGAAGAGGTAATTTTTCTCTCTCTCCCATTCTGAATACTAAATACTATATAGCCTCTCATACAGTGCAAAAGGTCCTATGTCAAAAATTAAATTTGATTGCCATTTATTAAATGTTGCTCTTTCATATCATCAACGGGCTCCAAGTCAACAGGACCATTATTCTCTATAACACTGGTGATTTGGCGTCAATTGGCAATACGAACGAAGGACAGTTAGTGGAGTTAGATTTAGATTTAACATGACCTTATGTATTATAAGCGATAATATGCCATATAAGTTTTGATTTTATTGATAGTTGATTTTGAATAAAAATGTATGAATATGTATTGAATTTTTTTTTTATTTGCAGATGCCAGATGAAGAAACTTTAAACGACAAAAATGGTAAGACATTTCTTTGGTTTTTTCCTTTCTTTTTTTTTCCGGTTTTTAGAATTGCAATTCTATTTCAAGCTTTTAATATTCTATTTGCTTTAAAAATGGAATGTTTATAAAATATTCAATTTTTATATCATATTAAATGCCCTTTATCTGATCAAATTCCTATTTGATAATTTAATCATTGCAAAGCTCATTGACAAATTCTTCATTGTAGAATATGTTACGTTAAAGATGTTTAAGGTATGGTATTTTACAAGCGAAAAAAAAACGAAGTGAAATTCTAAAAGCGATTTAATAATTTATTTTTCTAAGGGATTTTTGATACATTTTATGTATTTGGCTGAATTTAAAAAAACCTCCTCAACTCTAAAAACTTAATGAAACGGACCATGAATAAATGTGTCTCCCAAAGCAGCAAAAGTTTTGATATTAATTTTGAACAGAAAACCTATTTAAAATATTTTAAGAGCAGATAATTATTAATCCAAAGTAGTTAAAGCTACATTGCACCAAAAATAACACAAAAAATTTAAAACGATATAGCAGATACGTGGGCGTAAACAAGAGGCTTTTGAAATTTTAACTTCCATTTATTTCATCCCGAGAGGAATAATTTGTAGAAGAAACAAACGATCATAAAAAAAAAAAATGTGTCAATCTACATCGCGACGCTAGAGCAAAAGAGACATACATTTTCCCCTTCAGTGAGTTTACTATGAGATTTTTATAGAGATTTCTTTGACACGTGTCGATTTAGGGAAGGGAATCTTAGGTATCTTTAAAGAAATGTTGCAAGCGTTAGGGATTATCTTTATTCCTTCTCTCGCAGCGTGAGAAAATGCTGAAATCATCAGTTCAATAAAAAGAGGGAATTGGATGAAACAATAAGAGAACATTTTGGAAAGAAGTTAATATGGATTAAATTAAGATAAAGCATTTAAATTAATATGGATTGAAATGAAATTAAGTTAAATTAAGAAATGTTATATTATATATATATATATATATATATATATATATATATATATATATATATAGCGATAGCTCCGTTTAATTAATATCTTTAAAACCAAATACTGATTAAACAGATTAATTATTTTAAGAATCAGCTTTAAGACTTTTTTAATTCAGTGTAATGATATAACTCATTGCTCCATCATAGTTCTGTCGATTCGAGGTGATTAAAGGAAATCTAAGGTTAAAGTAAGAAATAGAAGTCGAAAGATGATGAATTTTTTTATATATATAAACACTAATGAAATAAATTTAATTGTATACAATTTGTTTTCTATTCAAATTACGATACCCTTGGGAAAGTCGCTACATTTTGATTTTTAATGTATAAACACATATAGTTTTTGATAAAAGGACTTTTTTATTGGCAAAATATGTTATATTATTTAATACATATTACATAAATAGACATAAGTCTCGAAAATGAAGAGGAGAAAAATGTTGGTGGTAATACTGAAAACGAAGCATATGAAAAAGGGAACCTCAATACCATGGAAAAGGTATTTTAACCTTAAGTCATATGAATCTTCTTTAATAAATGTTATATTATTCTAAATAGTGAAATTTAACTTCTCTTTTAGTCTAATATTCTATATGAGAACTAGTTAAAATCGTTTTGTGTTCTTTCAGCTGAAGCCAATAAAATATTATCAGGTGATATTCAGATCATGAATTGCAATGAAGACGATTCTTGAGACTTAACGATCACGTAGCAAAATGATGCATATAATCTAAACATATAATCGCTCCTTGCTATTGAATTTATTATGTAGTCATCTTCCTGTTTATTTTTTCATATACGAAGTATTCAAAGGGAAAGTATATTCATCAGAATTCAAATTAGAGATTTTGATGAATTTGCACATGTCAGACCTCATTGAGCCTGAAAAACTAAGTGAATATATTATGTCTGTCTGTAAGTGAATGCGGTAATTTAAAAACGCTTCGATCTAGACGGATGAAATTCGATATATAATCTTAACACCAAATTTGTAGATTTTTATCAAACTTTCAATGAAGTTCATTCAAAGGCAATCTGTCTGTCCGGCTGTCAGAAGTTCAGTTTTATGTTCAGAGTACGAGAAAATGTATTTTAATACAATACCTAAAGATCTAGATCAATAAATTTTAGTGCTTATTCTTAGTAAATTCTGAATCAAATCTGTCAAAGGGTTGACCATGCATCGCAGTAATTTATGAACGCAATAACTTAAATCTATGAAATCCGGCATGCGACCTTCTATACACAAACAATTGTAATTCTGTGCCAAATGTTGGCATCAGTTGTAATAAAAGCGTTCAAAATAATGTTCGCAAGACAGATTCGATAAAAATTTTAGAATCATGCCAAAACTCTAAATACTATTTCTCTTGACTATCGTTCACCAATTCAATGCAGGTCATTCGTAGCTTTATCCAAGGTATACAATTTTACGTGGAGGGAGAAGGATAAAACGTTTTTCAGAATGTACGCGAGAAAGGTTTGGGGAGGTTACACTCTGGTTTCTGCGATTAACCAGTTATCTGGACACTGGATTATTTTCGTATCGGATATGATCCCATTTAATCAGTATAACTGAAGCTCTACTACAGGAGATTTTAAATCTTTTCATTATGAAATTGTCTGCTTCAAATTTACAACAATGAGATAAATTACATAAAAAAAATATGTATGACATTTTGAAATACAAAGTGATTGCCTATAG
Source organism: Argiope aurantia (assembly GCA_026543865.1). Lineage (NCBI taxonomy): Eukaryota > Metazoa > Arthropoda > Arachnida > Araneae > Araneidae > Argiope > Argiope aurantia. The sequence goes on along the minus strand of JAPMOR010031545.1, from coordinate 330,822 downwards.
ACACTGTTATTTATCGTCGTTGTTATAGCAAAATGTCATATATCAAATTTGAGATTTTTATTCATACAAAACATTTCAATAGGTTTGCTGCATTTGATTGTTAAAAAATTGTTGCATGTGATCAGCTGGTCAAGAACAAGAGGGCCACAAATCACTAATGGTTCCAAGTGTTACATCGAAATCTCTTTTACCATTGACATTTTGATAAATCTGTGACCATCGCCATGAGTCCACAAGAAGCCACACTTTAACTTCTTTCTTGAGAGCAATACATCATTTAACGACAAAACTATTCATAAAAGAAATGCAGAAGAATCTCTATCGCCGGAATTTGTCTACGTCTTTTAGTTTTAAAAGAATGCATTCTACAAAATGGACTAGAACACGGTGGGAATCGAAATGGAAGTTAGGGTTCTTAATCAAATAGATAGGCTGTAAAACATTTATAATCCTTTTGCCAACAGTTAAAGATAATACTTAAAACAAATTGATTTTATTAATTTAATTTTGTTTGAAAAACTTATTTTTATATTTTACTTTTCACAGAAATCTGATGCAAATGTTTTCTCGGAAAGTGCGAATATTTCTCCAGCAGGAGAACAGGAGGCAGAAAATGTTGAGGAAAGTGACGAAATAGATGAGTACAGCATAGATGTTACAGGCACAAGTGAGAACTGAAACGGATTTGTTTTTTATATCACTGCTTTTTTTCATTATTGATTTGGATTAGGTTCATATAAAAACTTAAAAATATAACTATTTATATATGTAGCATTTTTACTTTCTCATATACGTAGTATAGAGGAAGTATAGAAAGCGTCAAAAAATTCGAACTCGAGACTTTGTCGAATTTCCAAATTTTAGACCTCCTTGAGTTCGAAAAATACATTTTCAGAAAATGTCCTTTTGTCTGTTTGTGACAAAGATAATTCAAAAACACTTTGAACTAGACAGTTGAAATGTGGTACAAGTCCTTTGAAACAAATTAACAGATTTCTATCAAATTTTGAGTAAATTTCTGTTCAGAGGATGTCCGTCTGCGCAGCTACTCGAATATAAATTAACCCGATAATTACAAAACGGAGAGAACTGGATAGATAAAATTCGGTACACAAATTGAACATCTATAATGTAGATACCTATCAAATTTTGTGCAAATACAACAAAGGGTCGACCATCTGTTGGTCTGTATTTTCAGAAATATGTAAATTCATTAATTAAAAAACGCAATGACTTATCAAAATTGGTATGTGATTTTGAGATGACAAGTACAGTTTTATGTCAAAATTTATTTCAATCGGTTGGGAAAATCATGTCTAAAACACAAATTCGATTTTTGGATACTATTAACACATTTCAGGGATTAATCGCCAAGGATCACAAGACAAATGCAGTAAAAATGGTAAATTAAAGCCAAAAGTCAATATTTTGTAACTATTGTACGCCAGTGCCATGTAAGACGTTTTCTGGCGTGACAAGTTTACTAGGGAGTATGAGAGAAAGTTTTGGGAAGAACACTCTTTCTGGTTTTATCACCATAATTGAGATATAGTTTTGTATCCAGAGTTTTAATAAAATTGAGCGCCCTGGGCTACAATAATTTGACCTCCAATCAGAACTGTGATAAGAAATTTGAGCACTTCTGATGCCATGAATGCACCTACTCAATAAATTAAATGAAGATTAAAAGAAGATAGAAAAAAATCACCTGTATTCGGATTCATAACTTTCATTTTGGTATTATTGGTGTCTTTTCAAAATAGAATTTTGCAAACAAGTTGCCTCCAATTCTGATTATTTAAGGTTACATTGAAAGAAAAAAAAAGACACTTTTCTTTTCTATTAATTGAATTTCAAATAATCAACTACTCTAACCAATGCAGTACAAGGACTACAATACAATGCACTGTAATGATTCAGTATACATCAACCTACAAATAACTTTTATTACATGCATAATTTAGGATTTTCTCAAAAATTACTTCTACAAGAATATTTTTGAACAAATAAAAATAGTTCTGTAATATTACAAAATCTATGCCTTTCTAGTTATAGCCGTAATTCTATTTTTATTTTTAAAATATTTAAAATAACAATTAAATGAAATTATTTAGATTCAAAAATTACATAGAATCAGTATGGTAAATTTTTAAGTACCTATCAAACAATAGTGTTCCTGGGTTAGAAACAAATTAGAAAATTAGTAAAGTCGCCTTGTTTATATCATAAAAATACCTTTAAAGTATTTAAAAAATATTGTTGAGCAGATTTTTAACTAAGCTCACTGTAATAAGTTTATTTAAAATTCTTAAAAGAAAAAAAGGCAAAGAAAATAAAGTATAGTTACTCAAATTGCGAAAGATCATATCTTTTACATAGGACATTCAGTCTCCGGAATTTTGGCGACAAAATAGATATTACTAGAAAACTTCGAGAATTTTAGCATTTGAGCCAATAGAAACTTAGATGCTCCTGATTGGTCCAGAACCTTTTCGGGCCGCCTCCCGCGAACTATAAAAGACCGGCAGTTTCAAGCTGCAATCAATCGTAGTTGGAGTCGTGAAACGAGTCGTCGAGAGGATAATGAAGTAACGGTGGAATAGTCCAGAGTTGTGTGGAGTTGAAACGATTGCTTAACTGAGCTGTGTGACGAGTTCTGGCCTTTATTGTAGAAGCAGCATCGTGTCGTGTGTGGAGTAGCCAATCGTGTAGCAGTGAGTCGGATAAGCTAAAGCGAGGAGACAGTGGAGATTTGCAGACGTTTGGAGAGGCTGTAGAGTGAAGCTGCGTGAATTTAATCCTTCTGCTTAATTCTGTCTGGCCGTTTTGTGTGCTGTTGTTATTACTATCGATTACTACTTGTGGGATGCTGTCTGTTGTAATGTGGTGCTGTGTGCGGCTCTGTTCGTCTCGGCTGTGAACTTGTCGTCTTTGTATTAGTATCTTCGTATTTAATAAAAGCCGTCGTTGTTGTTTTCTACTGAGGCTTGTTGATTGTGATTGTTTTCACATCATTCCCATTACAAGCGAACCCGGTGAATTTATGAACTTAGTAGTGTGTGTGTGTGTGTGTGTGTGTGTAACCAATCTAAAATTAGACATCTTCTGGAAACGAAACTGAATAATTTCGGAATCGCAACTAAAAATTATTTCTTATTCAAACTGAAACCAAAAAAGAACAGAAAAAGCACCATAGTATTTAGAGAGCGCAAATGCATCCACTTCTAAAACACAGATGAATTGAGACAATAGTAATAAAAACCAAGTTAATAGGAGAAAAATCAAAATTAAACCAAATAAAAAAAGAATCCGCCCTGAGGAAAGGGATACCCTCAGGCAAGGATTCAAAAAACGGGATTTTTTTCTGTGAAGGAATGCAGACGAAACAGTCTAATATCGATTCCTCATGACCTGAAAATCCCTTGAAATTAGGCCTAAAAGATATACCATTTTAACAGAAAAGAAAAGTACAAAACAATAAATTAGAAGAATACGTCCACTAATAAGCGAAAACACAATAACAAAAAAATAAAATAACCATATAATAACACTCAAACCAGTAATGAAACAAAAAGGAAAGAACATACCAGCAGCAGTCAAAAAAAAAATTTTAAGCTTTCCGGTTCTGTTTCCCGCTTTCAACACCTCCAAGCTAACGCATTCAAAATAAAAAATAATTGGAGGGTCTCAGCGCCATCTATTGAGTTATCTAATATGCAACGGAAGGATTATCTAATATGCAACGGATATATTTTAGGATTCTTTTTTTATTTGGTTTAATTTTGATTTTTTTTCCTATTAACTTGTTTTTTATAATATATATAGTAGGCATCAAGGGAATGAAGAATCTCCATACAAAATGGGGTCAAAAACGATGTTTAGGAGGTGAAAATCGCAAAAATATAGGGAGTAGGAGAACTATAGGAAACTGTAAAAAATTAATAAAAAATAACAAATGGTGTTTCAACTATTAATTTTTTTAAGTCAAAGCACATTCTAAAAGACTATTTTCAGAATGTGCTTTGACTTAAAAAAATTAATAGTTGAAACTACACTTGTTGATTTGATGAACCAAGGGGTCGTAAATTATTGAAAACGAAAAAGTAGTTTAAACATTTATCTGCAAAAATATTAAAACTTTAAAAAAAATAATAACTTGAAAACACAAAGAATTTTATACTCTTTAATTTGATACGAGTCTGTAGTGTGAAAACTGAGGAGGTGTTAAGATATTCAAGAAAAACTAAAATGTTTGCCAGGAAACATCGCTGCAACATCGGCACTGATGTTTACAGAAGATATTGCAAAATTCTACCGAAAAATTCTGAGGAAAGCGATAAGAATTTCCAAAGAAATATATAGTCGCAAACGGCAGTGAAAATTTCTTTGGTGGAATAAAGAAACAGCATATATTTTCAGCACAGACATTTTAACATAAGAAAGGAGACAGTGAGAAAGGAGAAAGGAGACGGTTTTATAAAAATCACTCAATGTTGCGACCGCGGTCATTACGCAACCGACAACGACGTTTAAAGGACCACCGGACGAGCTCAAATATATCAGGTGTGCTTGCGATTTCTCCAGCAGCGCCGAGAGTTACAGTGGAAGATCCGTGCTACGAGATCTTCCACTGTAACCAAAGGTGTCTGATAAACAAGATATATCATGTAGCCCCAGAAGAAGAAATCCAAGGGACTGAGGTCCAGAAAACGTGGAGGCCAATCAACAAGTTCGCCGCGTCCAATCCACCTTCCAGGATTTGTGTCATCTAAGTAGTTACGCACAGAATTCGAAAAATGCGCTGGTGCACCATCATGCATTAACCACATGTTCTGGCGTGCAATGACCGGTATCCCCTGAAGAAAATCCGGAAGGACGTGCTGCAAGAAAACAAGATACTTTGCGCCACTGAAGCATTCGGGCATAAGATACGGTCCCAATAGATGATCTCCGAGAATTCCTGCCCAGATGTTAATATTAAATTTGTGTTGTACGTTCGACGAGATATTGATATGGGGATTTTCGGTTGACCAAATATGTACATTGTGCGTGTTGAAGACGCCTTCTCTAATAAAGCAGGCTTCATCTGAGAATAAAATTCTTGCAGGAAAGAGTGCATCTTCCTGTGTAGCACCAAGCATCCAACGTGCGAATTCCATCCGACGTGGGAAATCGTCATCGCATAGGAATTGGACTTTCTGCAAGTGGAAGGGGTTCATGTTTCTAGCCTGCATGACTTTCCACACCATTTCGTGCCGAATACCCAATTCAGCTGCAACTGATCTCGTGCTTGTCGATGGGGTATCGGTAAAGCGCTGCAAAACTCGGTTTTCTGTGTCAGGTGTGCACACAGTGTATTCTTGCCTTGCATTTGGCCTTGTTATTTTGAAATATCCTGTCTACAGCAAACGTCGATCAATATTTGTATAGGTACTATGGTGTGGACAACGCCTTCTTCTTGGATATTGCTCTTGGTATATTCTTGCGTCCATTACCATCCACTCGGCAGTAAATTAAATGCATATCCGCATATTCTTCATTCATGAAATCTAACATGTTGTTTGCGAATGAAATTTATAGACTATCAATTCTGCACTGTTCTTTAATGAATACAATTACTCGAACCATCAATTCTGCAATACTCGCTGCTTTTATATTCCTCTAACGAATGGAAAATTTACATACGAGAAAGCTTCTTCTTCTCGACTACCTTGTTCCATATCCTGGCATTCATAGAGCCATTCTCTTCGCCAGGCGAATTGTCTCTTCGAAGTCTGCTTTTGCGATTTTCACAGATTAAACGTCTCCTGCGACCCCTATGTTTTATGAAAAATTTTTATCTCCTTAATGCCTACTATCACTTCCCTAAATTTACCTTTCAAATTTGGCAATATCCTCTGTAAACATTGGTAACGATGTTGACACGATGTTTCCTGGCAAACATTTTAGTTTTTCTTGAATATCTTACAACCTCCTCAGTTTTCACACTGCAAACTTAAAATCAAATTAAAGAGTATAAAATTCCTTATATTGTCAAGCTTTTATTTTTCATAAAGTTTCAATATTTTTGTAGATAATGGTTCTAAACTACTTTTTAGTTTTCAATAATTTAAGACCCCCTAGTTCATTAAATCGGCATGCTACTTACATGAAAAAATAGCCTTTAAGAATGTGCTTTGACATAAAAAAAATTCATAGTTGAAACACTATTTTTAATTTTTTATTAATTTTTTACAGTTTTCAAAAGTTCTCCGATTCCTTATATTTTTGCGATTTT
>JAPMOR010031545.1:309930-320353 GCA_026543865.1 Argiope aurantia | reverse complement strand
AATTTCAATTACACAGATCATTTTCAAAATAAATCATATCATATCATGACATTTCTGAGCAAGTGGGTATCATAGAAATAAAAGTGGATTTCAATTTATTCATCTCTCGATTTGCATCTAAAACTCATCACTATAGTTCTTTCTCCCTCAATTTTGTTAATTCCGGTTTGGAAAATGTTTCAGAATATAACTGCACATGCTTGCTTTGAATTACCAAAATAAAAAGCTTTCTTGTTATGATTTTCAACATTTTATAACTGGTGATTTTGACACCAGTTAAATCAACAAGAATCATTTATTGATGAAAATAAACAGTGCAAAAATTAAACAAAAATTCTTCAAAAGAAAAGTCTGAATGTTTAAGAATACGTTTGCATTCATGATTAATTTAAGTGGAAAGATCAAATTAACTAAATTTAAAAAAAAGAAAGAAATGATAGCAACTCAATAGGATTAAAGTATTAGACATTCCATTAATTGGAAATTTTTTTTCTTCTCAGCTAATATGCTTTGGTACATGTATTCAATTCTTCAAACAAATAACAATGTGTGGAAACTTGATAAGAAGTAAAATTTTGGAAGATAAAAGTTAATTTAGGACAAGTACAAAATCTTACAAAGATATCCAGAATACAAAATTAAATCTTAATATCGTAGAAATATTGTGATTCAAACCCAGTCGCTAAAGTGATTAGTGTAACAGAGAATCGGTGATTTTTAAGCAAATAATTTTTAATGGAAGGAGTGGCATTTTCAACAAATGGTAGACCATAAATGGCAATTGTGAGTGATTAGAAACTAACGAACATCTGTAGGCAATAATGTTTAGCAATAATAGACATAATAGTATCGCTGTTTTAGGCTATTATTTGTATGGACCGTCCTGCTTCCAGCAAAGCTCAATGAAGAAAACCTATTGCATATTCTTAAGGAAGATATTCTCACGACTGTCATGCCTGTAGAAACCATAAATGCACTATATAAAATTTCCACCACTGCAACGAAAAAGCCTCTTGTTGTTTCCATCACCTGAGTGGGTGTAGATTTTCCCGCGAAATGTTGTTAAATATTAGGACACCAAAGACTAATGGATAGGTGGACGATAGCATACGCCTCATTTAACTGCGTCATTGGTCAGATTCTAATGATCACTGCTGCCCAAGTACCATCTCGATCAATTCATATCACCGACTATGAGAACAAAACTTCAGAGTTGTGACAGGGTAAATATTTGTCATAACATGTTGTCCTATTATTTCAGCTACTTCATTATCACAATGACTTCCCCCCGCCCTGCGACCACATGAATCTAAGTAAAAAATAACTTGTTTGTGTAAGATTTCTGCTCTGTAAGTCATTAAACATATTTTTAAATACAGTAACTGTATTCAAGAACAGAGTAAACCGTTCACTCATTCTTCGTACAAAATCTTTAGAAATTTAAAATCAGTACTTCATTGACTAGTATGTATTCAATGGCCACTAGTTAATGTATAATAGTATATAGTCAATCTATAGTATTCAATGATTCCTTTATTGACCTCAATTCTTTAATGAAATGAGAAGAGAAGAAAATGAAAATGTGTAGAAGGAAATCATTAGCTTTAAATCATTAATTACAACTGCGTGTTTATGTTAAAAAGCGATAAGATTGAATAAATTCATTATTAAAATTAATTTAAATCAATAAACACAATGTGAAAAGCAGAATTACTTTTTAAGCAGATACTGACGGATTGTTTATTTTTCCGAAGGAGAAGAACCGAAGTTAAGACGGATGAGATATGAACCCGAGCCATTCTACTTGATTCCTACAACGTCAGAAGATCTGGGTTCAGAAAAAGATGTTCAAATAGAGCAGTCTTTCGAAAGACATGAAGAGGAGCCTACAGATACAGATTCAGCTTTAATTTCTGATTCTGAAGAAGGCGTTCAAACACCCACCGAAAGCAGAAAGAATATCGTAGGATTGCACATGCCGTAATTAGAATTCATATACATAGCTTAATGTTTTACAAAAATTCAGTTTTCTTTTATGATCGCATGTTTGTTTGTTTTTTGTTGATAAAGATGCTGTTTTGGTTTGAGGTTTTTGAAGCCACAAAATGCACGGGCAGAAAATTGGCGATTTATCGCTTTTGAAACATTAATTTTTCGCTCTTAGGGTTATTAGAAAATGATAAAGACAGCTGTGACATTGGAGGATTTCAAAAAAATTCAACTGGCGTTATTCCAAACCAGTTTAAATCAGATTTTTGCAATATATATATATATATTATTTGTTAATTAAAAAATAACGAATGCATTGTAAGTGTGTGGGGAGGGGATCTATGACAGAAAGGGGAATGGAGCGCTCTAGACGATGATCACCAATAAAAATAAAAACACAAAAAACACCAACCATTCATTTTCTGAATACAATGTATTTCATTAACGTAACGAATATATATATATATATATATATATATTGTTTGATCTCTTAAAAGTTAGACGTAAAGTGAAAAACTAATATATTTTTTATCGTAAAGTATAAAAATGAAATAAAGAAAATCAATATTCATTTCGAAGAGCAATTGAGTGTACGATGTTTTTTGTCAGTCCGTCTTTAGCCAACAGAAATAAGCTCGATGGTTTGCCCACGCCAGAACATGCCACGTATAATTGTCCGTGTGAAAAACATGGTGTGCCCGAATCTAAACCGCAAACAGACATCGTTTGGCCTTGCGGCTTATTGATTGTCACTGCGAATGCCAATCTTATAGGAAATTGAACGCGTTTGAATACAATTGGCACGTCTGTGAAAATCATCGGGATCCGTAGCAGCAAAACATTTTCGGTTCGGAATTTGCCTTTCAAAATGGTCTCTTCGAAAACGTTTTTTATCAATTTTTTTAATGACCAGTCGTGTGCCATTGCACAGCCGTGGTGGGTTCAAATTCCGTAGTAAAATAACTGGAGAGATAACTTTCAGTCGTAGAAGGTGTGGTGACATGCCTGGCAAATCCAGTGAGTTCAAAAACTCTGATGGATAATTTACATCTTCGTTAGCATTGCAAACTGTATCAATCAATTTGTATGATACCAAGTAGCCTGGCAACGACTGCTGTATCTTGAAGTTAAAATCGGCGATGTCCACATTTTTTTCTACCAAAATGGCTCTTTCTGCCAGCCACACATGATTTATGTATTGTGTGTGTACATCGTGAAATATGCGGTCAATGAGAGCATTTTGTGAATCAACGATTCTGCAGAAGTTAGTGGGCAATTTTATGCATCCAGTATTTTCATTGACAGCAATTTTTCCATCGCCGGGCGGACGTAGTGCCATCTGTCATACAACATATAAATCATTTCGTTCTGTTTGAAATACCAACGACGGGTTAATTATTTGGATATAGTTCATACAAAAATACTGAAATCGCGATTAAAAAATGGGAGGGTGGAGTTGGAGAGTAAAAATGTGGGTTTATAGGTATTTTTTGATGCCGAATAAAAAAAATACAAAAAACATTTTTGTCAAAAAATTAGAAAAAAATTCTGGATAGGGACATCCTAATTACCTAGCGTTATGAAATATACTGTACGACCTATTCTAATACCTATCAAATACAAATAAAAAAATTCATAAAAATCTATCGAGAAGTTTTGGAGGAGTACGAACAAAACCACCGTGACACGAGATTTTTATATATTGGATATGTATGGTTTTGAGATAAAATTTGGAGCTCAAACGATTTTGTGGTGAAAAAAAAAGCCATCGTTTTCTAAATATCGACTCATGCATAATCTGATAGTTATATGATTGTTTCAAACTAGTTTAAACTGGTTAATGGCTTGAATTAATTACGACAAACAATGACTTAACAATGTTCTCACATGATAATATGAAATTTGCGACAATAATATTTTTGATGAATTTCGAAATATTTTTGTTCTTCCGTCTGAAAAACGTATAACTGAACAGAAGAAAGCTCATAGTTTTATTTTGTGCATTCATCAAGATTTTCCTTTATTACACTATAAACTTTGCATCGGAAGTTTATTTCTTGTTACAGATGAAGTTACTAGCTCCTGGTCATTAAAAAAACCACTGCATTGATAACTACCATGAATTAATCGGATTCGCAGATATGGTTGTTTGTCTCCTTTCTCTATCCAGCCCTTCTACAAGAAATATTAACTTTATCAAAATTCTTGAACTCATACTTCCCACCAAACACTCCCTTTTTCATTGTATTACTTATAGTTTTTGTGTTTTATTTTGTATACTGTATATAAAATTTAACGTTTTTTTCACTTCTTAATAAATTTTTCCACGCGTATCCATTTCACTGACAGGAAATCCGAGAGATTCCAAATTTGGGGATATTATGTGGTGAAAAGAACAAAGAAGATCTTGTTGAGCAGGCATTGATGACTATATTTCCTAGGATTATATTCGAAAGCAGTTCGGACGCATAGAACATTTTTATCTGATATGCGAGGATAACCATTGCTTTTCTTTTTGTCTGTGTAACAATGAATTTCTTGCACCATTTGTAAATTCACTTAAGACGAGATGTCTTTTTCTTACAATGCAAGCTGCACTGCAACGATCGATCCACTCTTTACATAAGGCAACGTGCAAAACAATTTTTCCTCAAGCGTCAACATTCATTCATGAACAAACTATGTAGCTACTTTACCGTGGTTATTAGAATGAAACAAATAAAAATTTGAATTTTCCTTTTCCCCGGTGATGTATTATATATATTTTTATAAATTGCCCTTTAGTAGAATTAATCTTAATTAAATCTTCTTCTACTTTTTAACTTGCCCCAGTACATTGAAATTATGTTCAGAATTATCAAACTAGATACTGTGATACATCGCTTAGTTTTCTCCATACTGTTGGGATGACTTGCTATTAACTGCAGTAATACAGGCGCTGAAAATTGAAAGAATTTGTTAATATTACTAACCGCCTTTGGCGACCAATTTTCTAGCCAAGATTATTGGGTTTTTAGGCTTTTATTTATTAATATGGGATGCATTTCTTTAAAATGCATCTCGCCTTGTAATTTGATACTGCTAAAACACATTAATTCTATGAAAGTAGTTTACTGCAAATTACACAGTTGTATATTACGAAATAAAAATGAGAGTTAAATTTTTACTATTGATTTAAGGATTGGTAAAAGCACGTGCTTGAATATTTGAGGGAAAGTTTGAATTCCATCATAGCATTTAAAACATTACTTCAGATAGTGTATCAAATATAATTAAAAATTCTATTAAAGTTAAATTAAAAAATATATGAAAATGAAATTCATATAATAAAAAAGACATTTCTTTTAGTCTTAAGATTTTACAAACAGTATTTTTATAAGAATGTTTTAAAAAGATATGAGTATCAATTTCCGTATGCAAGTCATAACGATTACTGCTAGATTTAAGAATAATATATGGGTGTCAAAATAGAAATATTTTGGAACGATTTCAAGCCAAATAAAATCGTGACAATTTTTATTGCAATTTTAAAAGCCTTTTATTATCATTTCTGGTATACACTCAAGATTGCAGACTTTTAGAGAGTTTTTGGACGATTGGAACGATTTAGATGTGCTTGGTGAGAAACCGTACATTAAGCGTACCATGATTACTTATCTGGTAAAGGTTAAGCCTATATTTGTGCTTGATTGAACTATGTTTTAAGCCTATTTCTTCATTATTTATATATATATATATATACCTTCTGTCCTCTGACTGAATGTCCTCTTGGTGACTTGGCGAACTATCTCCAAAATACATCTAATAATATTTTGTAGTTCCATTAATTTATTAATTAGCTTAGCGAAGCATTTGATTCAGTACAGTTATAAAATGTTCAATGAATGAAGCAATCTGAAATTCATATGATGTTATGTTTATATTTGACTGTTGCCATTTGACAATTAGTAATAAGTTCGATTTCAGTGCCACATACGTTAGCGTTTCATATGTATATAGATATTTATGAGTTGAAATTTATACTTTCAATGTTGTTCGTTATGCTCGGTCAAGACAAGAAGACTATTTTTTATGTCCATCCAGATTACCGAAAAATGTTGTCTTCATGCATGTTCCGCAACCTGCTCTTTTCAGTTCTGAGGAGAATGCTTTTTCGGCCGACGATATCGCATTGGTGGATTATGATGAAGGTGAGTTTTAATTAAATATCGCGAATGAAAGTGTGGTATTTCAAAAATCAACAGGTTTTGACTGGTCATATTGCATTTAATTTACAGAAATAATCAAAACTATCCATAAATTTATTGAGGATATTATAAATATGTTTTTGTGGTATTCTTCAGAAAGTATGATGCGATAATCCTTTTATTTTTGATCTTCTGCCACGCTTTTCTGCAATAATAACGTGTAGAAATATAAGGATAAGAGGCTGAATCCCACGATTAAAATGAATAATCATCCACCACTAGCCGAAAAACCATATCTAATGAAGTAATGTAATGGAGACGAAGAAATCTCGGTTTTAATAAATATGACCAGGTATCGGGGGAAAGGCCAGTATTATATCCAACATGCTGCTAGCAGTTTTTGATAAGTAGAACTTTATCGAATAAAATACTTAATTAATTATTTGTTCACTACTATCGTCAGAAAACAACATTTTTCAATTTCCTAAATCTAATATACATTGGGATTAATGCATAAAAATAATATAATATATAACTGAAAGCTCCTTAAAATGTATTAAGCAGAATCAATATTATTTTCTGTTCTTAAAAGTTAAACTTTTCTCGAAAGCAAAAAATAAAACATTAAAGTAAATTTAAAAAATTAGCATATTATATCATTATGAGAGTATATTCGCAGCTTTAATGACGGGGTGCGAATGATAATTATAGATGTGTGTTTGCACGTTCTGTAGATTTAAAAAAAAACGTTCGATAAAAATAAAAACTATTATTAATAAAAAGAGTTAGGTTAACAATTAAATATTTATACCTTTACAATGGATACATAAGTCTAATTATTTTTTATTTATAATTCCTGTTATTACTATTAGAAAGCAAAACGTTGTCACTTTTAATTCATTGCCAGAATTTTGGCAGAAAAAGCACTTTTTTTTCTCAGAAATACATTTATAAATGAAAACAATGGATGGACAGTGACGAGATATCATATTGATATAAATATAATTTGTTTGGTTTTAAAGTTTACTTAAATATATTTTACTTTATTTTATGTATAATATTACATCATTCTCCGATATAAAAATTCAAATATTTTTTCCAGTATTCCAAAACTAAACTTTCACCACTCAAACGACATGCACCAAGAAAGCACAAGCTAATCCAGCATCTCGACTTAAGCTATGGAGAATTTATATTATTACAAGCAGAAAATATTTTAGAATTACACAATACCTGGTTTACAAAAAACTGTTTCTTTCCATTAAATGAAATAAGCTTTATATAAAGTAGTTGAAATACGCCTGATACCTTTCTCTATGTATTTACATCAGGGCAAATATTAAATGGATATATCATGAAAGTCCAGAACTTCATTATTTACTATACCGACCGGTCCTTCAAAACAGTCTGTAATATTATTTTGAGCATTGGTTTATTTTCTTTTATTTCTAATTTTATGTTTCATTCTTCTACAGAGGAGCATATTTTAACATTTGAAACGGATGGGTTTGGAATTTTCGGAATGTTCCAAAAACGGTATTATAATTTTCCTTACAAGGTGGGCATCGCATTTCTTTTTTTTTCTCTGTGTATAAAAATAAAATTTTCTCAAATTGAAGGATTTTATTTTGTTTAAACGAATTCGTTTTTATATAAACGATATATTTCAATATTTAGAAAACATTTGTTTCAATGGAATTTCGAATTAAACATCTGCTATCATGCACATAACTATCAAATCAATGTTGATGCGCATTTGATTAAGGAGACCAGTACTAAACCTTACTATATATTAAATCCAGTCAAGATGACTGAATGATCTTTTATCTCAGTAAATGAGATCGCTTGGTGTATGTCTTCCAAAATAGATAAAACTAAAAAATAGACGTAAACAGAGCTTCGTAAGACTAGGCGGAATATCTTTTTTAAATAGATGAAGCTCTAATAATCTACAAAATCAAGTCCTATGTTTATTTACCTCTTTTTTATTTGCATATAGTGTCATGCTGGCTAGAATAAAAGAGTATTAAGGCACCTCAGATGGATTTCAGGTCTAGTGATAACGACATCTTGCAGTATGAAAGACTTTACTAAAGAGTCCTAGTTGTTGTTGCTGTTGGATTTATTGGTGCAGGGGCATATTTAGCCATGCTGCATGCCACCTAAACCACCAAAATAATTTTTTTAAATCTATATATTTCTTTTTTTAACTATTTTATAACTGCGAATGTAACTGTAAACATGAAATAATGATGAAAATAATTATAAAAAACAAGGATGTGTCATAGTTATATTATTTATTGATTTAAACATTCTATATAACACTGTGCTATGAGCTGTTAAATGCATTTTGCATATCATTAAATGCGATAATTAAAAAATATGTATCAAACTTGAAGATATGATAGTACGCACGAAATCACGCAGGTTTATTAATAATTTGCTTCTTCGAAGATGAAGGCTATCATTTGTTTAATATTGAGATTGTTCGAGTAAACTAAAACAAAACAGAAAAAAAATAATACAAAGGTAATAAATTCACATTTATTATTTTTTATGTGGAGTGTGCAATGAGATTAGCGGTGATATCATGTAGCATTTCTTGTAATAAATAAGAATAAATGTGAATTTATTACTTCTGTATTATCTCTGGGCATTCATCCGCTCAATCATGTTCTTAATTTTCTCCTGCCAATTATTATCAGGTGGAAATGACCTGTTTATAATATTTGTGCATGTGCGTGCGTGCGTGTGTTTGTGTGTGTTCCTCGAAGCTACTTTTGAAAAATATCTATAGAAATTTAAAATGACTAAAAATTAACGTTTTCTGTGATGCACAACAATTAATTACATACCCATTTTAAAAACCCAGTGAATTATACCCATTAAAACAATATTTTAGTTAAAAGATATTATTTTAATGATATTAATTTAACAGTCGTTCGAATTTTTCCTGAATTTCGTCAGTTTTTAAGAAACATTATTTTGATTAATTTCTAACAAGAGCTTGTGTTACCCTGAGATACAAATAGTTTGCATTGGTTTCGCAACTATTTAACCGTATAATTTTCTTCCATGTTTGAAAGCTAATGAAAAGGATTTTGTTTAATATATGTGTAGTTCACTATAAATAAAACCGTAAAATTAGAATATCGTGAAATTTAGAAAATATATGAATCGTATATATTTACATTTTCAATGCCACTATATTATTACGAGATTGCCTCCGTTAAAAAGATCCATGTATTCAATAAATAAGACTTAAGTAAAGCAATTAAAATAACATGAAGTCAATGTCAGGCAACTTCGTTTAGACATGGAGTTATATCTAGTCGATATAAATGAAATCAAATGCAACCAATATTCTCAGCGAACCAACTGGTCGCCTGAGATGATTAGTTTTGCAATCAATGCTAAATTATGCAACACTAATAAAATTATTACATATGGCTGCTTATATATGCAGCGTCAGTGTTTTTATCTATGAACTGAAAAGAATTTGAAAACTTTTAGAGGAAAAAGAAACTACTTTTGCCTTCCATTTTGCCTAGAGGAGATCCCGCTTCCCATCTTGTTTATAATTAAGTTAGAGCCAATTGTAATTGCTGAAATTATTTTGAATAATTATGCAATGTATCATTATCATTCATTGACATTTAAAAAAAGACATTTAAATTCTAAAAATGATAAAAACTGAAATACTAAAGATTTGTTTTCCTCTATTTTTGATAAAAAGTACCCTACTTTGGAGATTTCCAATGCTGAAATTCGTTATAAGATTACAAATAATAATTGCTTTGCTTTTGTTTTAATTCTACAGAGTTGGCGGCTATATGGCGGAAAAATCATTGATCTGCACTTGCATGGTAAGTTTCTTTCTCTGAGATTAGAAATATCAGAGGAGGGTTGCCGTTTGGAATCCATAAAACCAGGCAAAATAGTTGCTTCCGAACTTCTGCCATCAACAGACTGGATGACACCAGATCAGTTGATTGAGGTATGGATGTTGATGGTCATAATTAATTTTAATTTATTATATTTTAGTGCTCATTTCAAGAAATAAATTAATCATCTTATATTTTCAATTCTACCTCAGTTAAATATATTAGTGGGAAATAGAAAATATTTCAAAACCCTGACTAATGGTCTCTTATTCACTGGTATGTAAAGTTATATCCTTCCTGAATTGTTTTAAAGAATTTTTTTTTCATGAAAGTTTATTGCTTTTTCATGTTCAAGATTTCGAT
>JAPMOR010031545.1:296661-309920 GCA_026543865.1 Argiope aurantia | reverse complement strand
AAGTTTGTAATCATGAAAATAACATTGAACATATCATCTTGTTTTTTTTCAAATACGTAACTCATAGATCAAATCTTTTTGCAAAATTTAATATTGATCTTCATTTTGGTTCTTCATTCAAAATGCTGTTTTTAATAAGCAGTGTCTTCGGATCCTTCGCCAATATCTGAAGTTTTTTAACATCTATTGAATGAACTCTTTTGACATTAGGGGATAGCGGCCTTTGCTGCCGAAAATCCCATTCTCATCCCATTTCAAACAATCAATCAATCAAGAAAGCGCATTTGGTCTTTACAATTGCTAATCATGTTAAGAGCACATGAGTTTTGTACGAAAAAAAAAAAGACTTTATTTAGAAATGCGAAAAACTGTTGTGAATTCTCGATATTTTCGGAGTAAAATACGGCAGCGTTCTCAATATCTTCGAAGATTTATTAATTAAATTTGATTTAGTCAGTCAAAAATCATTTCTTGACAGTCGCATGTACGTGCATTGCACATTGGTCAATTCAGGTTCTTTCAAAGGAACATCCTATTGCATCTGTAGTTAAAATGGTTGCCAATTTTTGAAAAATGCTTTGAAAACTATATTTTAGGAAATGTTTTTTATTTTTAATTTTTCGTATACGTAGTGTATAGAAAATATAGTAATAGTCAAAAAAATTTAAACTCGAGATTTTGATGAATCTCTACTTTCAAACCTCCCTGAGTTCGAAAAATACATTTTTAGAAAATGTCTGTCTGTGATAAAGATAACTCAAAAATGCTTTGAGCTAGACGATTGAAATTTGCCATACGATCATTACTCCAAATTTGCAGATTTCTATCAACTTTTGAGTAAAATCTGTTCAGAGAATATTCGTCTGTCCGTCTGTTCGAATAAAATTTGCCACTATAATTACAAAACGAATCAGATAGATAAAATTCTAACACTTATTTAACATCTATAGTGTATACACCTGTCAAATTTTGAGCCAAACTTAAAAACGAATTGATTGTCTGCAGATCTATACTTTCACAAATATGTAAACGCGATAAATTAAGAACGGAATGACTTAAATTTATAAACTTCGGTGAGTGATTTTGTGACTACAATTGTTGCTCTGTGTCGAATCTTTGTTTCAGTCGGTTGGAAAAAACGCTTCCAAAACAAAAATTTGATTTTCGGATACTAATAAAGAAACGCTAAGGATTAATCGCCAAGGAGCACATAACAGATTCAGTAAAAATGATAAATTCACGCCAAAAATCAATATTTTGTAACGATTGTAAATCAATGCCTTTCAAATCGTTCTTTGGCATGATAAGTTTATTAGAGAGCATGCGAGAAAATTTTTGGGAAACCACTCCTGCTTTTTTTTCTAATATTATTATAATGTTAGAAAAAAATTTTTATAACTCCTTTTGTAAATTACAATATTTTCATTCCTTATGTTTTCAGAAATTGCTTTCAGTTGGAATAAACATAGCCTATGGAAGAAATGCTTCCAAGTTTATACGAATTTCTCAAAAGGTACAGTTTTTGACTCTATTTTGGATTAAAATGACTATTTTATTTAAATAAAGAATTTTTTAGTACTTTATGAGAAACACGAATGGTAAAAAAATAATGTCGCTTTGAATTCAAAAATGAGTGCCAAAATTATAAAGAAATGCATTTTAATTGAAAAAATTTCAGTATACTAAAAATTGGTTTACAAAAATTGCATTACATTAGTTTACATTACCATGTTTTCTTTTATTTTATTATAAACTTTCTTTCCTGGAACACATTTTATTTATTATAACTAATGGGAGAGGGAAATCGCAGAAAAATTTTGGCTTCGAAATTTGTTCAGTAGCACATTAATTGGGCAAAAAGTGTAATATATAATTTTTTATTTGAATTAAAACATATCTAAGTGGAAACTCTGAATATCTCCAACGATTTAAAAGTTAATTGTTGAGTATGATTAGAGAGAGCACTGTGTACATTATTCCAATTTTTTCAACAACGGTTATCGATATTAGTTCCTCTTCTTAATCCCAGATGACAGCGCATTCCCGTTGTCTTGAAATTTATGAAGAAAAGATTTCTTGTTTGCTTTGCAGTCAAGAAAATTAGACGTTCATGTGGTGTGTGAGCGATCAGTAGCTCGTGAAGAAAAGCAGAGAAAATTTATTTTAACGATCATGAGGAAACACGGCGAGTTTCTTGTGAAATTAGTAGTTTATGAAGAAAATAATTTTTATTGTCATGAAGAAATATTCGTAACCGTAATATTGAATTCCTTATCGGAAATTGTATAAAAATATGAAGTGGCTTGATGTGAATAAATTGGATGACTAGACAAGAAAACTATTTCCTGATTTTTTCTTGTGTAAAATCTTCCTTTTTTTTTTTTTTTTTTTTTGCAATCAGGAGCACAGGGTATGTACTCGCGAACGGTGTAGAAACAATACTTCGTTAGAGAAATGTTCCCTATATTCAACTATGGTATATATCAAATTTATTTTTCATTAAGAAATAGAATGAAATGATTTTTACGTCATAATGTGCCATATAAAGTGTACCACTCAGAATAATATGTACCATCTTAGAGCGATGTCTCATTTTAACACACTGTGTTTAAAACAGTCAAAGTGAACAATTCTTCGAGGCAACAACAAAATTAATATATTGACAAATTATTTCAATTATGTATAAGAAAAGTTGAAAAGAATTTATTCCTGCCATAATATTCATAAAATTATGTATGAAAACCACACTTTAGTTGTACAGTGAGTAAAACGCGTAAACTTCACTCCGGCCATATTAAATAGTTTTTCCTTTTTATTATTGACAGCAATTAAAATACGACATACAAATGATATTTATTGTTTTGATTCTTCTTTTTTTTTTCATGTTATTTCTAAAATTACACAAAGAAACATTATAAAATAAAAGAAAATGTCAACATACCTAAATTTGGAAAACTATAGGAGAACCGTGGCAAATAATTTTTTAAAAAACACATACATACACACAACCTCGCATAAAAGAAAACAAATGCAAAAAATGTTGGAATTGATCTATAATAAGTGATCAATTTTTTCATGCCAAAAAAAAACCCCGCCAATTTCTACAAATGCATGCGCAGTAAAAAAAAAATACAGTACAGCGGCTAATAAACACAGTTATTATTTATTATTTTATAACATAAATATGTTGAAAATTTAATAAAAATTAAGAAAAAGCACATTGCACTGGATTAAAAAGATCATTTTTTTTTTTAATTTTAAGTGGTGAAGAAACAATTTTTGTGCAATAATATGTTCTGAAGCTATCGAAAAAATTATTAAAATTTTAATTAATTTTCAGCGTAAATTAAAATTAAGCTTTAAAAAAATCCTTTCTTAATGAATAGTTTGTATCGAAGAAGTAAGTGAAAAATTTTGCAATTCAAGATGCAACTATATTATATCACGTATTAATTTTGATATAAAATTAATCATAACTAAAGATATTCATTTTTAATTTTAAAAAATAGATATAAAGAGCGATAATATGAATATATTACTATAATCCAATTACTTTTTCACCGATGGTATTTCTTAAATTTCAGAAAAGTAAATTAGAACAAGATGTTTACAATAGCATCGCTTTACTCAGCAAGGACTACGATTTTTCATCGAGCAAATGGAACAGCAGGTTGCCCTCTGGTGGTATAGCAGTAAATTACCGACATGTTTCTGAGCGCAAGAAAGTAAGTATAACTACGACAATCTGATTCTTGAAAACTATACTTATAAAATTAAATCTTTACTTGCGTCTGTCTGTGGATGGTACCCAAATGAATGATTCGAACTTACAGTCATGAAAAGAGGTACATCAAAGTCGTACTGTTTTTAAACAATGTACTTTAAAATCCGAATTTTAAAAGTTGACTTTTTTTATATCATATTGTCTTGAGCTTGAAGTAAATATACAAATAATGAACTCCAGTTTAAAAGAAAGAAACCGATTGGATGGTAAAGGAGTCTTCTGTCATCCCAGAATTCCACAATATTTATAAAAATTGATATATGTTATTATTCTTTAGTTTTTCTTAGTTACTTTTTTTAGTTGAGTTTTCTAAAATAAAAATATTCATAAACAATCTATTATCTAGTTTATTTCTAGAATAAGAGCATTAATAGTGGTTTCAGGTCTCTAATTTCACTTGTACTTTTTATGATGATCGTAGAAAAAAAAAATTGAAATCCATGGATAAAACAAACCATTATCAGCCGTTGGAGGATAGCTATCAAAAATTTCACGGCTTCATCTGCCAAGAACTGCATTATCTACTGCCACACTGAAGTAGATACTGAAATTTATCTTCATCCCCGATAGAGCTGCCATCGTGAATTCTACTGAAGTGTCTCCAAAAAGTTAGTCAATTCTTCACTTCACCATTAAATTTCATCAATTCATTTCATTCATTACCGAAGATTGACTTCGGTAATATTAGTTTCGTTTTCTCGCCAATGATTGATGCTGACACTTCATGCACATTTTCAATATGACAACATTTAGTACGAATACGAGCAACATCTAATTTTTCTCGATATTCTTCTCATTTTTCATATTCAGAAACGGAATCTTCAGATGCGGCATAATTAAAGCCGTATTTATTTCCTCATCAAGTTCCGTTAGATCAGAAGCAATTCTTTCGAAAGAAGATAATTTTATTTCAATATCTTCACTATTTATTTCGTTTTGATTTAAAGTTATTAAATCATTATAATTAATAAATCATATCGTTTAGTGAATGCTGCTCTAACGGGCGCTTTTAACAGTTATCCATTACAGAATCATTGTTGAATATACGTAATAGAATAAACGTTACTACTTTTTATCAAATCATATCTCGGGTCACCACAATGTTTCGCACTACTAATAATTTTACCCAAATTATTTAGCTCCGAAAAGATATTTAGTAGATACTCTTAGAGGTATTTACTTATAACTTATTTTAAATAAAAACACAACAGAACACCATCTTTATTTTTGTATCTTATTTCCCGTTGCCACAATCTCGTATTGAAAACAAACTTTATAAAAAAAGAATAAATAAAGGTGGCGCCTGTTTACATGACAGGTGTTGCATAGATAAGTAAGTTTAGTGTAGGCGATTCATGTCTTTTTAGATCAATGGCGTAGCGTAGATAAGTGGCGTACGAAAAATGATATGATTTTTTTTTTTTGTCACCATCAGTGGTTTTGGAACATGTAATCGTGAAATAGTCTTAATTTTTCGTCCTTTCATCATAATTCTCTTTAAAACAGAATATTATGATGAGAAGGCAAGTCAGAGGTTTCTTTTTAAAAAGTGGCATATACGTATAACAGTTGATCTCGATGATGCTCACTAAATTACCATCTGGCATATCTATACTCCCAGGTTGCTATGTCTCTACTTTAAATATATTCAAACAATCTGAAAGTTCATGTAAAGAGTTTAGAAGCAAGACCATAGAAAATTGAAACAAACCATTATACCAAGTAACCATAACTACAAGATTATTTTCAAAATATCAAACCAAAAAACATCAATTAAATATATAAGTAAAGAACATACCAGTTGAAAGTGAAAATAATCCAAAAGATTTTATAAAGAAAATTAAACTTATCACTGCAGACAATTATATCAAAATAAATTCAATTTTCCCGCGTTTAAAGCTGAAAACGTCTCCAATGCTTGGTCAAAGTGCCTCGTCATCAAATGAAATAAATTGAATAATTTCAGCGCCATCTATTGAGTTGAAACAAAAGAAAAACTTGAAAGCATATCTTTAGTTGTGAAAATATTAAAATATAGGCAAGAAAATAGATAAATATTCTCTTATTAAAACTTCAATACTGCAATTTTGGGGGAGGGAATCATTAAAAAGTTAAGTTTTTAATAAGATTGCTTCAATATAAGAAATTTTTTATTACATTTAAAAAAAAATTTTAAATTCTGTTAAATTGTGTGAAAATTAAATTTTTTAAAACTTTAAGTTTATATTAGAATGGTTATTATTAAATTTAATTACTTTGAAGTTAAATTCATCCCTCTAATTATGAATACCCACCGAGGTTTTTCCATTAGAAATTTAAATTTTTAAATCCAAATAGGTAGCTTTGTGTTGATTTTCGTTCGTTTTAGTTAAGCATATTTCGTTTACATAACAATCAATAACAACATTAGCATTATCTATTTCATCAAAAGTAAATCATCAATATATCTCCAAGCACTTATTAAATTGTGTTTAATTATTCTTTTCTCATAGTAATGTAGAAAAATGTTAGCTGAAGCACATGAAAAGGCTGTTCCCATTGGAATTCTCTTCACTTGTTTATAAAAATTAATTCCGTTAAAAATATATTTTCCGAAAATATGAAATTTACATAATTCAAGCCAATTATTTTTCTTAATAAAATCGCTATTTAAATATTCGTCATAAATACAAATACAAAAAAGAGAATTTAGTTTGATATAATAGTCTGTAGTGATAAGTTTAATTTTTTTTATAAAATCTTTTGCTTAGATTTGAAATGTGAAATAATATCTTGCTTATTGTTACTGTGTAATTTATTGTCATTGCTTTATTGATGTTAATTCTTACCTTCAAAAACCTCAATTTCTAGAGATTTTCGGAACACGAGGGGTAAATATTTGGATGAAAGTTAAACCCCTTGCAGAAAAATCCCGGGTTTGAATCCCGGGAAATATATTAAACTCAACAGATAAACGGTGGGATTCCAAAAACGAACAGCTTTGTGCTCAGGAAGACAATTTGGAAAAGTTTGAGTTAGTCCCAACAGATTTTAATAAAACTAGTCATAAAATTTTTAATGTTATGACAACATTAGAGGAGAGAATTATTCATTATTTCTCAAATTTAGATATTAAAAAAAATTAATTAGGTTCGTAATCCATTTGTTATAACGAATACTTCTGTATTTGAATTAACTTCGAATGAAGAGGAAGAACAAATTTCGCTTTTTAATAATCCATATTTAATTTTTTAATATTGTGTGAATTCGGATTTTTAGTATTAACCAACATAAAAAGGAAAAAAGACTGAGATTGTTAAATGTAGAAGACGATATGAGAGTAGCATTGTCATTTTTACGACCAAATATAAATGAAATTATCAAAAAAACATCAAACTGAAATTTCTCATTAGAAGTATTCTTATTATTTATTATCTTCTAATTAATTCCTTAATAAACTTACTGTTGTTTTTGTAGTACATATTATATTATTTTATTTTACATTCAAAACTATTATCATAAACTATTTTGCATAGTGTATTATAGGTAAGTAAACAACTTTTAAACTCATCTTTTTCTTTGTGTGCCGCCAAATTTTAAAATCGTTGAAAATTCGACAAAAAAAAGTTGAGAATCACTGCTTTAACATTTAACACACGATTAAGTGTTTAATGAAACAATGGAAACGTTTGAATTTCAAGATAGCGTTCTAATCTATTGTTTGAAATCAGGTAAAAAATATATTTAAAAAATGTCAAAATTTAGGTAAAATTTACGCGACTATAAAAGTGATACCGTTAAAGACCCAATTTTTTCATTTTTGTATGGCATAAAATGCATATATTTTTTTTTGCAATAATATTTTTGGAAGTTACCGAGAAAAAACTGCAAAATTCAACTCAATTTTTAACAACAAAAAAAAAAATTCGAAGTGCACATTTCTATCCTCCATGGAATATATGCCCCAAATTTCATAGCTGATGCTGGAACAATCTGACCTGTAAAGCACCAATCACATACGTACATTCATCTTTATATTTAAAAGAGGTAAGAAGTGATAGTGTTTATTTAATTGAAAATAACTATTTAAAGCCATTGTCTTTGAGATATCTTATCTTTTTCAGGAAAAATATGACCTAGTTCTGATTCGTAGCGATAGAACGGTTAGATTGAAACAAGGTGAAGAAATGGAAACTTTTAGCAACGAACCTGTACATTCACAGGAGGTATAACAAACGTATAAGTTTTCAAATTTTACATCAATTTAGTTTGTTTTGCAAAGTTATTAATTCATGTTCTGAAATTTATGATTTAATGAAATAATTTAATTGATTAAAACCACAAATTGTAAGGGTTTTTTTTCGGAATTCTAAAGAATTAATCAGTATTTAACACATAATATAGTGTTGTTCAATTTACTTATTTTTTCATTGAAGAGCATATTTAAAAATACTGGAATCATTAAAATTAATCAGAAAAATCATTTCGAAAAAATAATTCAATAAAATTACACTAAAAAAAGTCTAAAATTAATTTTTGAACTATCAAAATCGCTTACCAAATTTTCTCGACCATCATTCGAGTAGTGAATTATTTCAAAACTAAAATTTAGTCGTATGTAAACGTTGTAACTGGACACAAGAATAACTTGGAATCCACAAGAGTCCATATCAAGTAATCTACGGACACTTAATTTAATTAAAACGACTATATATTCCAAAACATAATGTAGTGAGAGAAAACTGAATTCCCGAGAGAATAAATGGTTTAAAGTCTTAAACACTGAGAAACAGATTTTAAAAGCAAGTAAATTTTTTTTTCTTTCCCATATATAAGACACACGAAAAGCCTTACAAATAACACATGAACTATACAAATTTCAAGAAAGGTTTAGGACTTTTATCTACAAATTTGATTTAATATAAAAGATAGACACTTACAAGCAGGACAGATCTGTTTTCTATAAAGTTTTCCTAATAGATTTCAATACAATTGACCAGGATCAAAGTAAATGATATAAAAATTGCAAAGCAACAAAGCGATTTTTTAATAGAAATACTATGATACACAGTCAGGCCGTTTGACATATTTAATTGAATAAACATTGTTAGAAAATCGTTCGAATTAAGTAGCATATGTCTGAAATTAATAGTGAATAAAAGTATAAAGAAGTATATGGTGTAAAATTCGTGGTAACACAATAAGGTGTAAAACAATGCGCAGTTATATTATCGTGTGACACTGACGTCACAGGGCTGATGTCATTGATACGTTTAGTTTAGTTACATTATTATGTGACACTGACGTTATGGAATTCGAATCAATTCGCATAGAGAAGTTTAAGACTGGTGCAGTTCTCTCATGTTGTTGCAAATGAAATCTTCTCATAGTTCACAGACTTCTAAACTGTTTTTGAGTAGTAGAACTATGAATAATCTTACAAAAGATCCATTTTACTAATATTTTTCAAGAACAAAGGATTGAAAAATTCTCAATATCCTTGCCGACAATGTAACTGTAATAAGTACACGTTCAGTGGATGTTTAATGAATTGAAACTATAATTACTAGTAATTAAAATATCCAGCAATCCATTTCAAAAGTCTTTGCGAACTTTATACGAAACAAGCATTATTCACATGCATAGAGAACATTGAACTCAAGAACATAAATTTGTGCTACTCATTGGCATAATTTCTTTGAAAAAATATTTCTAATATCCAAAGCAAAAAAAGAGAAAAAAAATCTAAATTTTATAATTTAATTCTTAAAAAATTCTTTTGTAAAACATAATCTATCAGGTGATGAATATGAATATAGCCATTAGCTTTTTTTTCATACTCATCATTTCTGTGCCATTAGTTTTAATGGCACAGTTTCATCAAAACAATCTGAATATTATACAACTGAACGACTGAGATATAAACAGTATCATAGTATTTGGAAATCTCAATTTTACCTTATGCACACAATTTTAATAGCTTTTCTTATTAGTTTTCAGGAACTTTTTTTCATCTTGTTCAAGGGCGTTCGCCTTTAACTTTAGAGGAAATTGCCTCCAGATCAGGATGGATTGAAAACTTGCGTTTGCTTTTACAGAAATGCAGAATCCTGAGTTGCTCCTAATTGAAGAAAAAGGCCATTGGTGAAACAACACAATGTATCATATTTTGTTTTCTAATGCAATCTTTATTTACATTATACTCTTTCACATCCTATATATTATTTTTTGTGTCAAAATCTTCCTTTTTTCAATAATACTAAGCCTGTAGCAATGAACATTTACCTAGCTCTGATACAGCTTTTTCAATTCATTTTAAAACACATTTTTTTTCAATAAAATTTTAATTAAAAGAAATGCTAAAATATCATAGACATTTGAGGCTCCTTTATTGCGGTAATTTTGTAATAAACGAGCCTACTGTTGCGAGTTCACATCGCCAAAGCGCGCTTGCTCAATGTTATTTAAACGAAGGCTTTCAAATCAAGAGTTTTCTTCTGTATGAGTTAAATGTGTCATTACACACTCTTTGCAGCATATTTATGTATTATGAAAATGAATATTAATAACAAAATCTTTAATTTTTCATGAAAATTTTCCACGTTAACTTTTTCTTAAATACCATAATTATTCAGAATATCTTCCATCATATGTTTTTTTTCTATTTTTACAAAATTAATCTTCACAAATCTTATAATTTTTATAAACTTTTGAAGATTCAACCATTCTAATAATATATTTGTATAAAAAAACTAAAAATGACAAACAAATGTTTAAAATTATTGCATTGTGGTATCAAAAAGTCTGATTTAAACAAAGAGGTAAATATTGTTCATACTCGGATTTTAAACATCTCCGCGCTTTTGTGCATACATCAGGATGCGTTTATTTAATCAATAAAGGGATGAGAGAAGAGATGGAAGGAGATGATTACATTTAACAATGAGAGGAACTGGGATTATTCACGGATTTAAGCGACGAAGAAACAGTAGATGATTCTTAATATTGTCGGAAAAAGATACTAAACTCACAATAAAATACTTTAGAACAATTTTGATTTACTGCAAAGGGTCTAAATATTAAATTATAAAGAATGAATGGAAGATTTCTGCTTTAAAAATTTGGCAATTCACATTTTTTTTATAAAGTAATAATTTTTTTAAGTTAATTTTTTTTTATTTGCTATTGAATATTTTATAACATTTTCTGATTAACAAAGTTAGATAATCTTGGTAACATTTAATGATGTATAAAATATTCTTCGTGCAATTCCTGAAAGCTTTTCTGATTCTTGAACCAGCCATATAAGCAATCAATATGCAATTTTGAATTAAAATAATAAAGTTGAAAACAGCACGATATTTACATACACGTGAAAAAGAAATTGGACAAAAAAAGTATCTAATAAGGAGAAAATCAAAGACAAAGAAGGATGAAGAATTCCGAAAATGCCCTCATTTTTCCCCTTCCATCCCTTAGCTTGGTAGAATCAGCGAAAAGTGGTAATCTCGGGATGCGGAAATGAACAGTATGTTCGCATTAATAGTCTGTTTTTCTATTTCAAGTATATTGTTGAATATTCATTTCAACAACCTAACAAATATATAATTCATTTTTTGGGGGTGAGGAAGTAGAAGGTGGTGAAGGAGACTTTTGAAAAATTGCTCTATTTTCTGGTTGTGATTAATTGGTCACTTATTCACAGTTGAAGGAGTTACATCTTTTGTGATTATTTTACAGATTTCTTTTATTTTTAAATCCTAACAAACATTTTTCATTTTGTCTCAGTTTGATTTCGATGACCTTATCCTATTTACTCAAGATATTTTATGATGTCGCCATGTTGTTTGTTATTCGGCATTTTGAACATTGCACAATATTGTTGTGTATTTGTGCTGATAAGGTACACAATTTCAAGATAAAAAAAAATATTTGTTTATCACATAACTCTGTTTGATTGCAAAATCGGTCCTTACCATGAAATTTTCAACTCAAGAGGAAATAAGGTTTCAGGTGATTCGATTTGTTAAATTGCAAAAACTCGCCAATTTTGAGATGTTTCTGTACAGCAGGCAAGATTTTTACTATCAAATATTCATAACCGATTGCTATAATATTCTTGTAAAATAAATCACGTTTTACATGCGAAATTCAAGTACTTTACGTTCAGAATGAATTTTTAGAGACACGTTCGAAAATAGTTATATTTTTGAAAATTTGCATTAAAAAGATTTAAAAAAACTATGAAACTAAAATATACAACAAAAGTGGTTGTAAGTGACAAAAGTTTTTAAAAATTGGAGAAAGGGGTCTTAATTTGACTAAAAAGAGATGAAAAGAAAAAATCTTCTAGTTATCAGAGGATTTTCTTTAAATTTTGCAGATAGCTTAAGAAATATATTGCCTAGTTCCTGAACTAAAAGAAAAACTACTTTTCTATCCATTCTTTAAATATTCATGTTATTTATAACATGAAATTTTCAACTTTTTTCACATTGTGAAGCACTAAAACCACCATAAGATGTTTTTAAATGAATAGATAGATTACTTATTTTCTAGTTCAGGAACTGCAGAACATATTGAAAGATCATTATACCAAATTTGAACAAAAAACGTGCATCAGATTTTCATTTATAAAAGTTTTTTATAAGAAAATTCCATCAAAGATTAGAATTTGAGAAACAGCATCTAAACATGTAAAATAGCGTTAAAACATGTATAAATGCAAATTTGGATATCAGCACAATTTCTCCAAAAAATAGACTTAGAAACAAAATTCTGATTGTTTTATAAAGAAACCTGCTCAAATATTAAGAATATTAAATAAAAAAATCATAAAAAAAAGGATTTTTCAACGTAATCATCTACCTTAAATAAATATCAAACAAAAAGTCGTGTGAAATAGGGAGGTTACGTGGCATCCCTTATTAAAGAGATTTTTTTTTTCGATGCTAATTACAATCAGTGATTTTGCAAATATAAATTGCGCTCAGGTCGTAGTATTATCTTTTTATTCCTTCATCATATTTTTCTTTAAAAAGTGATACATTCTTACTTACATTTTTTCTTCATGGCGCGCTCCTAAAACTAGCACCCAGGCCATCTCCCCCTTGTTTCTCTG
The DNA here is from genome assembly GCA_026543865.1 of Argiope aurantia. Taxonomy (NCBI): domain Eukaryota; kingdom Metazoa; phylum Arthropoda; class Arachnida; order Araneae; family Araneidae; genus Argiope; species Argiope aurantia. Next base: position 297,036 of record JAPMOR010031545.1, on the reverse strand, counting down.
ACACCAAGTCTCGGAACTAGTATTAGAGACTAGCATAGTATTCAATACTTTACACAGATTTAGCAGCATAAATTTAAAAAATGCAGCAAACAATCAAACAAAACTAAGAAAATTGGCTTTTAAAAAAAGTAAAAAAAAAGTTTTCTATTCAACAACATAAAAATTTATTTACATTTAAATTACAAATGACTTTTATGTGAAATGTACAGTTGAAGTAGTCATCGGGGTAAAGTTCATTCTAAGTTCAAGATGCTGTTATCTGCAAAAAAAAAAAAAAAAAAAAAATGTGTTATTGAGCATGCAATTTGTAAGGTTAAAAAATACTATATATGTACAACTTAACTATTTTAATTCTTAATTGTTGTAATTCAACAG
>JAPMOR010031545.1:282198-296261 GCA_026543865.1 Argiope aurantia | reverse complement strand
TAATGATGTATAAAATATTCTTCGTGCAATTCCTGAAAGCTTTTCTGATTCTTGAACCAGCCATATAAGCAATCAATATGCAATTTTGAATTAAAATAATAAAGTTGAAAACAGCACGATATTTACATACACGTGAAAAAGAAATTGGACAAAAAAAGTATCTAATAAGGAGAAAATCAAAGACAAAGAAGGATGAAGAATTCCGAAAATGCCCTCATTTTTCCCCTTCCATCCCTTAGCTTGGTAGAATCAGCGAAAAGTGGTAATCTCGGGATGCGGAAATGAACAGTATGTTCGCATTAATAGTCTGTTTTTCTATTTCAAGTATATTGTTGAATATTCATTTCAACAACCTAACAAATATATAATTCATTTTTTGGGGAGTGAGGAAGTAGAAGGTGGTGAAGGAGACTTTTGAAAAATTGCTCTATTTTCTGGTTGTGATTAATTGGTCACTTATTCACAGTTGAAGGAGTTACGTCATTTGTGATTATTTTATAGATTTCTTTTATTTTTAAATCCTAACAAACATTTTTCATTTTGTCTCAGTTTGATTTCGATGACCTTATCCTATTTACTCAAGATATTTTATGATGTCGCCATGTTGTTTGTTATTCGGCATTTTGAACATTGCACAATATTGTTGTGTATTTGTGCTGATAAGGTACACAATTTCAAGATAAAAAAAAATATTTGTTTATCACATAACTCTGTTTGATTGCAAAATCGGTCCTTACCATGAAATTTTCAACTCAAGAGGAAATAAGGTTTCAGGTGATTCGATTTGTTAAATTGCAAAAACTCGCCAATTTTGAGATGTTTCTGTACAGCAGGCAAGATTTTTACTATCAAATATTCATAACCGATTGCTATAATATTCTTGTAAAATAAATCACGTTTTACATGCGAAATTCAAGTACTTTACGTTCAGAATGAATTTTTAGAGACACGTTCGAAAATAGTTATATTTTTGAAAATTTGCATTAAAAAGATTTAAAAAAACTATGAAACTAAAATATACAACAAAAGTGGTTGTAAGTGACAAAAGTTTTTAAAAATTGGAGAAAGGGGTCTTAATTTGACTAAAAAGAGATGAAAAGAAAAAATCTTCTAGTTATCAGAGGATTTTCTTTAAATTTTGCAGATAGCTTAAGAAATATATTGCCTAGTTCCTGAACTAAAAGAAAAACTACTTTTCTATCCATTCTTTAAATATTCATGTTATTTATAACATGAAATTTTCAACTTTTTTCACATTGTGAAGCACTAAAACCACCATAAGATGTTTTTAAATGAATAGATAGATTACTTATTTTCTAGTTCAGGAACTGCAGAACATATTGAAAGATCATTATACCAAATTTGAACAAAAAACGTGCATCAGATTTTCATTTATAAAAGTTTTTTATAAGAAAATTCCATCAAAGATTAGAATTTGAGAAACAGCATCTAAACATGTAAAATAGCGTTAAAACATGTATAAATGCAAATTTGGATATCAGCACAATTTCTCCAAAAAATAGACTTAGAAACAAAATTCTGATTGTTTTATAAAGAAACCTGCTCAAATATTAAGAATATTAAATAAAAAAATCATAAAAAAAAGGATTTTTCAACGTAATCATCTACCTTAAATAAATATCAAACAAAAAGTCGTGTGAAATAGGGAGGTTACGTGGCATCCCTTATTAAAGAGATTTTTTTTTTCGATGCTAATTACAATCAGTGATTTTGCAAATATAAATTGCGCTCAGGTCGTAGTATTATCCTTTTGTTCCTTCATCATATTTTTCTTTAAAAAGTGATACATTCTTACTTACATTTTTTCTTCATGGCGCGCTCCTAAAACTAGCACCCAGGCCATCTCCCCCTTGTTTCTCTGACACCAAGTCTCGGAACTAGTATTAGAGACTAGCATAGTATTCAATACTTTACACAGATTTAGCAGCATAAATTTAAAAAATACAGCAAACAATCAAACAAAACTAAGAAAATTGGCTTTTAAAAAAAGTTTAAAAAAAAAGTGTTCTATTCAACAACATAAAAATTTATTTACATTTAAATTACAAATGATTTTTATGTGAAATGTACAGTTGAAGTAGTCATCGGGGTAAAGTTCATTCTAAGTTCAAGATGCTGTTATCTGCAAAAAAAAAAAAAAAAAAAAATGTGTTATTGAGCATGCAATTTGTAAGGTTAAAAAATACTATATATGTACAACTTAACTATTTTAATTCTTAATTGTTGTAATTCAACAGCTTACTTATTTTAATTCAAAAGAATTCTTAAAAGCGAACGCAAATAATTAAGCTAAATAAACTTGAATTCATAAATCTGAATGTCATGCATATATGTAGAGGCGCACAGTTTACTCTTCAAAACGCCACTAGATGGCAGTTCAGATGCTGCACGACTGTTGAGTTATTTTCACTCTGCAGACAAAGTTGAGCGTTATATTTCAATGCTGTATTTTATTCGGGGAAGTAGGAAGTGTACGTTCTTTCATTTCTTCGTATCTTTTTTTTTTCTTTCTTTTAAATGTCTATGCCATACATACTTTAGGAATTCAACTTCAAAAATTTATATAAAATTTTAAAATAAAAAAAGATTTTTGCTGCTTTAACATTCCGGAGCACCCATTTTTGTTCTCCGCCCATTTGTTACCACAAATTTAATTTCTTTTGAAAGCTGAATCCAATAAAAAATTTTAAGTGCAATAAAACGTTTGTTTTTAGTTCTGCCTATTAAAATTAAAATTATGTGAAATGTGAAATTACAATTATTAATGAAAGAAAATTTATTCATATTTCAAAAACTTATAATGCAATTTTAAAGTAAATAAAAATGATTGTTGTTCTATATATATGTATGTATCACATTTCCTCTTTGACGACTTGGTCAATTTTACTCACACACTTACTCTTTAAGATAAAAAAAAAAGAACCCTACCTTTTCAAAATGCAAAAGTTATTTAAATATTTAGTTAATTGAAAATTAATTGAAATTTTGTTGCTTTTTTGCAATAACTCCGAAGCAAATAATTTTACAAAAAAACCATCCCAATATTCAAAATTTTCCATTTCAATGATATCAATTTCCTTTTTGGATAATATTTCTTTCAAATGTTATTAATTTTTTTTAATGTGAATACATTAAAATTAAGTCAACTTTGAATTATTCTACCACTATCTTTTAAAATTTCTCTTTTATTTTAATATATATGTCCTAAAAAGAAAATTGCATAGTTTAATATTTTATTTAAAAAAATAGATTCTACGTTAAAAATATAATACATGAAAGGAATGTAATCAAGAGGAACTGAATTCGAATAAACACTCAAAAATTATTTCTGATCCCTTAGTACAAGACATTGCATAATGTTTTTCATTATTCTGAACACCCTACAGTATAGCAAAAATATTGTAACATCATTGTTGAGCATTTTGTATTAATTGTCCTTTTTTTAGTTGTCATACTATTAAATTTGTTTTGAATTATAGGAACGTAATTTATAGCGAATTTAAATTCTAGTATTTTTGCCATTTTTATAAAATAGGTGATTTATTGATTTCGATTATAGTTTATATTGAGGCTGTTTGCACATTTTTTTAATGATTTTGGTACGTTGCGATCCTGCTATGGATTTTATAGTGTTCTTACATAACAAAATATTACATTTTTTTTTTCGGAAAAGCAAAAACATAATTTTGTATTTACTGTTCATCTACAAAGGATATTTTGCAATCAAAAATATTTATCATAGCATATAAAATAATAAATATTTAAGAAAATAATTACCAAAAAATGAAACTGTTTTATACCAAACGATTCCATAAAAACCACATTTTCCATAAAAAAATCTTCGATAATGTACGAATAACGTCTATACACAATAAAAAAAATTACAATAGAAATGGAAACCCCGAATTTTTTCCTTGAGTCAATTAAATTAGATTTCAAATCTCATTGCTACAACATTAATCAAACATTCCTTGCAATCAAATACTATAATGTGTTCAATGTTAAAATAAAATTTTAATTTTATTATATAAATGCTATAAAATGTTAAATTTTAAATTAATAATTATGTATAAGTATCGTAAAACAATCATAGACTAAATAGTGTTTAGAAATAATTATCTTTTCATGGCTTCAACTGCGCGAAACCTTGCAAATTTTTTAATGGATTTCGACAATTTCTGACATTTGTTCTTCTTGAAATATCTTTAGACGTAAAAGGTTTAAAGAAAATAAATCAAATACAATCATAACGTCTACATTACCACAGTAAGGATGAAGATGTGTGGTATTGAGATAAAATCGTCTGAAGAGAGGCAGTGGGCTATTGGAAGGTCTGTAATAGAATTCGTGATTCATGCCCATGATGGCACAGTTCTGCCCATTCTTCTGGCACGATGAACAGTTTCCTGCCAAGAAAGACTCGTAATCAGGACACTCGACTCCTATGAACTCGCATTTACTTGGGTTGATGGAGGCCTTATAGTACTGCACGGCATGCAAATGACTGCATATTCGGGGAATCAAAGAGATTGTGGCTACAGTAAGGAAAAAAGAATTGTGAGATCTTCAGTCAGAAATAGCATAAGATGATAAATTTCAGAAAGAGATAATTATGGATACTTTCAATATAAACAATGTATGATGATAAAATTTCATCAAGAAAGAAGTACGAGTATTTTCAATACGAAACTCTATATGATTTGAATATTTCAGTAAAAAGGAATTATGGATACTTTAATAAGAATAGTAACTGTTCTTTCCAGTATCCTGAGACGAGCACTTTTCGACTATTCTATCTCACTAAGGGAAGAGACGCGAAACGACGTGCGCATTTCCAGAATTTACTTTATTGTTAAATGTAAACATTTCCTTTTTTCATCGTTTCTCTCTCTCCTATTTTGACGAATTAAACCCATCCTAACGATGCGCAAAAGCACGGAGGGTTTTAAAATCCGTTGGCAAAGAATAATGTTACTTTACTTCTACGAGAAAGAATTGTGAATACTTTTGTAAGAAGTAGTATTATGTGAGATGACTTCAGTAAGGAGCAACAATATATTGTGACTATTTTTTTGTGTGTTGTACGATATAAAGACTTTTTCAAAAAGTTCTCAGAGTGTTACTATCTGATCTTACGGACAGCAAAGGGTTAAGTAAGATTTTAAAAAATCATAAATCATGTAAAAAAAGCAACTAAACAAAATTACCGTAAAGAAAATCAAGAGAAAAGAATGACTTGATTATGTGGGGCCTGCAACTGTCTTGCTGCGAACCTCCATTGGGATAGAAGTCAACGTGTCCCAATGGATTGATGTCACCCAGAACAATGCCTAGAACAAAGAAAACGACTTTAAAAAAATAGCGTGAAAGGAAAACATCTGTCCTTTTGTTTTACAATCTAGTCATAATAAGTTGAGAGAGGTCAGAAAATGAAATGTATCAACAGTAAAAACTAAATAATAAATGCAGAAACAAGTTTATAAAAGCATGATTTTATTAATGAACTAAAATAATATTTTAATAAAAAAATTTAGATAATTGAAAATATAATGAAAGAGCAATGCAATGATAATATATTATCTGTCTCAAAAATATTATCTTCCCTATTTCTTTTAATAAATCCTAATTTTTATCACATGTGTTATATGTTTTTAATTTAATCACCGTTAAAGAATTTTCATTTTATGATATATATTATGACTTAATTTTAGCATTATTTTCAGAGCTACAGGGCTTTATATTTTTGATTTGCCCTCCGTATTTTTAATTGAAAACCCTTTCACTTTTCAGAACAGTTACGAAATTGCATTATTTTCTATTTTTCAATCTAACATGCATCTTAATTTATTGTTTTAAATTTATGGAATTCTGACTCCATTTTTTTAAAATTCATATATGGTATCTCTTTTCATGAGGTTAAAAATTTAATTTAAATGTACCGGTTAATCCATAATTCTGTTTCGAAAATTAAAGAATGTTACTTTCTCATTGGGGGCATAAAACTGCTCAAAATATCAGTACTCATATAATCAAGAAAAGTAAAAGAAAAATCATTCACAAAATTGCTTTTTTTACAAACATGAGAAACATCTCATAATTGACAAAGCATTTTAATACAGAAATGGACTATTTACCATGACTGATTTATTCGCATTTTAATAAACGATTTTAAAAGTAAAGAATAAAAAAACATCTATGAACTTTAATAAGTTTACGTACCTTTTATCGATTAAATGGACCTAACTTAAAAGGGATACAATTAATTGGTGTAATTTAATTCCAAAGACAAACATTATCGATCACATCACCTAATTTGCAACTGCATATCTTACTCTATTATTTCTTCATGCCCTCTCTCCTGATTGCACAGCGTGGAATGAATTCAAAAATTAAATTGGTGCAATACTTCTGGCGTATTAAGGGGGGATGCATAAATTCAATTATTCCAACTGCCTCCAAAAAAATAGTAAAGAATTTGAGTTTGTGTGCACCGAGGACAATTCGATGAGCATTGTGAAATTACCGAAAAATATTCAAAATATAGTTTTATTTTAATGTGGTAGTGTCAGGCATACTATTTGAAAACTGGGTGAAAAGGCCTGCATTTTGAAAAATCATCGTTCCAAATATTCTACAGGTCTTAGAAATATAATGCCGGGTCCGCTATTATTCTTGAGGGGTAGGTATTTATATATATATATATAAAGATGTCTCAAAAAATTTAATTACCTTTTAATTAAAAATTAATCAAAATTTTAATGTTTTGCCTCAAACTTCAGAGCACATTATTGTACAAAAAAACATTTTTAAACTACATTAAAATTATACTATTTCTCTAATATTAATAATTTTTTTAAATATTTAAAGTATATTGTACAACAATATCATATTCTCGATTATATTAAATACATTCTTGTTGTACACACTATGGCTATATAATTAGAAGTAAATAAGGAAAAACGTAGAATTGAAATCAGAATGAATTATATTTAAAAATAGTTGTATACTTAATTGGAGTTAAGCCAATTAATTCTCAAAACGTTTTAAAACTTGAATTTTCTTTAATTTTTTTAATATGATATTTTAAAATAATAAAAAATGTTAATAAAACTGTTCTTTCATAAAAAAATTAATAATATTTTTCATTAATTTTATTAATTTTGCCGTGTATAATTTGAAGATTAAAAACTAAAATCAATGAAATTATAATGATATTTCACGATTATTGATTAAGCCACAAAGAACACTAAACTCTATTTTTTTATTTTAATTATTTACTAAATAAATTTAAAATGAAAAAAGATTTGAAATTATCATCTTTGATTTTACAGCAACTTCTGAATACTTTATGCTGTTTTTTTTAAATAAAATTTTCACAAACAATTTTTTAAAAATGAAATTAGTCAGATTTTTTTTTCTTACCTACTTGCGTCCCTCCATTTGTATGGATGACGTCGACAAGATTAGCGTCCGTCGGATCCAATTTCTCGGATCCCGTCATGTTCTGAAAAGGAGCCAAAGCAGGGTCTAGAGCTGTCGGCAAATAAAAAATTATTTGGAAACACTACTCCAAAATCTGAAGGGAAATTTATTAAATACAGAAACGCTTTCCTTTGTGGGAAATAACGGTTTTTAGCGGAAAGTTCACGTCATTATATTAACGTCCCGTTTTAAAACAACACTAGGGCTATTTTGGGACGGACCTCGTAATTTTGAACCATGCTCAAATGATGAGGACAATACCTGAACCGGCATCCCCTCTCCAAGCTTCCATACCCCACCACACCAGTGGGAGGACACTTGGCCTTGACGGATTTAACGTGCACCAGACCAACTTACACGATAGTTTTTCGGTGGAATCGGGTCTCTGACATGAAATCGGTCCAGGCCACCGCGGCTCTCAAGTTCAGCGAGAAAGAATATTGTATAAAATGGTAAATAGTCTACATTAGAGAAATTAGGATTCAAGCGCTCGTTTTGAGTCCTAGAACTCAAGGACGAGAGTCGTTAAAATCTTGATGCCTTGGTATTATTCTATATCAGTTATTCAGGAATTAAAAGTTATTGTTGGAATACTTTGAATGTATAAGAATGCTTCAGATGAAATTTTATTTCTGATGGATGCTGTTTTATTTTTCATCATATTTAAAGATGCATACACACTTGAAAAATCGAATGGTTATCGAACCACTCACAAGCCGATCCAGAAAATTATTTTTAAAGCAAATCCAAAGTGAACTACGAAAATGAAGGGAACACAATGGCAGACAACAGTTATCACTTAAAATTAACACAAAAGGCATTGATTTGCAGATTTGACATTGGAATAGTGTCAAATCTGCAAATTGGAAAATGCCAAACACTTACACATTTGAAATGTATTTGCTGAAATTAATTAATCCGCTTTTATATTCGCTGAAAACAGACAGAATTTTGTTTCGCACTTTTGGTTGATACCAAAACACTCATATTCCAGCAAACAGTATAAATGTGGAAATCGAAAATATGGAAATGTATCAAAATCTCGAATTCGAATTGCCTATTACAATATTTTTTCTTCCCTTTTATATAATAAAGTTTTAAAAAAATTACCCTATAAATTTGGTGTAAATGTCACTTACCTAACTTTACCGATCCAGCTTGAAACGTTTTTGAGTTATTAAATTCACTGACAGGTAGACAGGCATTATTTCTAAAATATGTTGTTGTTGTTTTTTTGTATGTGTGTGAACTCATAGAGATTTGAAGCATGGAGTTTCATAAATTTAATTTTAAAAACTTTAAAAAACAGAAATCTAAATGCTGTAAACATTTGATTTTAAAAACACCAAAAGGCCTAAATAATAAACATTTTCTTCAAAAGACTAGTTGAATATGATATAAAATTTATGTACAGTGCATTTGTCTTCCTAATTGGATATGATAAACTTATTCTGTAGAAAGCAGTCTGTCTGCAAATATAATTTAGTATCAGCCACAATTTTCGAATTGCAACCTTAACCGCTTGAGTTTCGAAACCATGTAACCTTTCATCTTTCAGCCCAGATTTTTCCTCTGTCCATGTCTTTAGATCCCTTTAAAAATTATTTTGCGGATATAATTTGTCTATAGAAAACAGAATATAGAAGTTGAGAGGCATCAACGGTTGACCACCCAACCATGACAGTCTTCTCCCAGCAGACACGCAAAACACGTATTTGTAGATTGCAGAACTAAATGTAAAGCAACAGTAGAGGACTACTTCGAGAATTGACGTCCTTTTTCAATTGCTAAGTTTGCTTACCTTAAAATTTTACATGCAAATGATTTTTGAAATACTGTCTTTCATTTTTAGAGAAGTGAAATTTTGAAAATAAAGGAACTTACCGTCAAAAGTAAAGTAAAATGTACTTGATTTTTATTTAAAAAATAACCCATTGGATTAAAGCATTTTAAAAATAAACTTTCGTGTTGTCAAACTATTGATAAAAACAGTTTTTAATTCAAAAATGTAGATAATTTCGAAATTTTAGGAGAGTATAACTTCCTTGTACTCTGCTACTATGTATAGAAAACCCCTACTAATGTAAAAAATATATTAAAAAACGTATTCATATCACATAATTTCTCAATGTTCTACAAAAAGCTAACAAACTTGTTTAAGAACAGATATTTTCTATCGTGTACTTCATCCACAAATGGTCCGTCTTTGAAAACGTTTAGAACATCATGTAAAACAACATTTTGAATTTTTTCTCTATACGAGGAAATGAAAGATGATAAAGAAAGCAATAAACCAGAAAAATGAAGTATTTAATTACCTGTAATCCTCCTTATATTCTTAACGATCTTTCCAGCGAAGCCAGCAATGTGGGCACCGAAACTGTGGCCTATTAAATGGAAGTTATCAGGGCCTACTCCAGATTGTTTCTGAAAAATGTTAACATTTGTTTTTTAATTTTTCGTTGCGTAGTTTTTTTTATCATTTGGAGGTTTTGATTTTGGTCAAGTACATATGAACTTACCAGTCATGCCACGATCATGTCAGTCATAGTCTTTAGGATAAATATCATTGTATGCTTGGAAAATTCTACTTGATATACATTCAGTTTTATTATAGTAGCGATTGTTCCAATAAGGTTGCATTCCTTGATATGATTTTCTAGATTTTAATCTTATTTATTTAGTTAATTTTTCACAGTAAAAGTTAAATAAACAACTGAAATGATTAAAAAATGTAAAATCTAAGAAAGCTAGCCGAAAATGAATCAACGAAGAGGCAAAGACTTGATGATGCACGCAATTTGTGTTTGAAAAAAAATGAATATTCCCGAGTAACTTATCCCTAAGGGAATCGGGCGATATGGGTTCAAAGGAAAAGAAGTACTTTTTGAAATCTTGAAATCTTCCCTCCACCTTGAATTTAGCAGTGACTTGTCATGAATTTTTGCAGCTCAGGTTTGGCGCTTTAATGTACCCAATACTAATTGTTCTTTTTCTCTATTATTATGACTTCAAGTCTGCTTTGATTTTTATCCAACAGAACCTAACTGCTTTAATACGTATCCTTTTACTTGTGCTTGTTTTAAATTTCTTAAATACCTTACATATTATCATAATTAAAAACCTTGAGCTATATAGAAGTAAAACTGTTGCTTGATCTTTTTAAAATTGCAGCAATGTTTGTTTTTTAATTGAGTTTCGGCAGTTCAGGAATTATAATAGTAGATTCCACTAACGTCTTCTATTTAGAAAAATTAGATTACTGTACGTTGAGTCTGTTTGAAGGAGAAACAAGACTAAAATCATTTGTTTTGCCAGATTTTTTTCCATATAAAGATCCACTGTCACCAAACTTTTATATCGGGTCTCTCCAACACACATAGTCAGTTATCATTCAGCGAAATTTCAAGCTTCCGTAATGAAAATAACAAGGACATTTAGCAGAAACATTGATAAATAATGTAAAATAACACTGCTAGAATCACGATCTCACATTAATTTGGGAGTCTAATGCATAATAACTTCAGTAAATTTAAACAGATTAAAACAAAAAGGCGCAGACTTTAAAATTAAATATTTTTAAACTTTTGTTCTTTGACTTTTAATAATTTCCATAATACTACATTGTGAGGAAAACATATCTCATCTGAAAACCAACCACTTGCTTAACATATGATTAAAATTAAAAAAAAATTAATTAATTTGGACTAAATTATCAATTTAATTCAGCAACACATTTCATTAAAGAAGCAGCTTGATGTACTATATAATAAATAACTAATCCTGATCTAAAAATTCGTTTTCAAATGTTAAAACGTCTTCAGTCAGAATTTAAGAAATCAAAACTTTTTACCATTATATTCTGCAACAAAACTGCAAGCTGCTTTCCAACGAGTTTTGTGTTTTCAGCACTGTCTATGTAGTTGGGACCGTTCCCCCAAGTCCAATCGACCAGTATCACATTGTACGGCCCTCTCTTGAAAAGTTCTCGCTTCATTTCCTGATTAAAAAAATATTCAAAAAGTCAGAAAAATTTGAAACCTTTCTTTTCTTTTTTCATAAAGATATACAAGTACACATGGATAGCGCCAACATTTCATTTATTAGCATTATGCAGCAAGATGAATAAAAAAAAGAATAATTTCAAAATACTTTGACATCTTCTTCGTTTGCTTATCCCATTAACGCTAAATTAGTTCAAAAAACAGATTTCTTTTAAATTATGATGGAAATATCAAAATTAAGAAAATTGTAAAGTAAATTAAAATCTGAAGAGAAAAAAAATTAAGAAAAATTATCGAAAAGTGCGTAAAAAAATCATTAAAAAAGATTTTTTTTTAGAAAAATATTTTTAAAAATCTCTTAAAATGTAGTAAAAAAAATATAAAAAAACAGTTAATTTCAAATTCCATCTATTACCTTGAACAACTAACTATACAACAGATAATTGTATTTATAACTAAATTAGCGCCAACCACCTATCTCTTTCTGCTTGCTCTTCTTTCGTAAGTTTATATTTTTGAAAAATTTCTAAAAATTCGAAAAATGAAGGGGAACTTACTCTTTAATATCGGATGCGACGTCATACTTTTATTTTGTATTTTCCCCAAATAAATTATAGAAGTATAGCTTCTTGGGACAACTTCAATGTATTCGGAGAGGGAATTTTGGCTCTCCACAATTTGTTAGCAAAATATAAACACTTTGTATACACGATGTTATATATGCAAGGTGATGCATGCAAGTCCTTTAAATTTAAAATGGTATCTTGTATAGACAGGAAAGTGACATGTACCAATAGTAAAGTGACTATAACTGAATTTATTGATAAAAGTTAAAGATCTCCTATAGGCGGAATAAGGTAGTTGCTAGAAAGAATTCAAAAATAATGCAGACAGGCCAAAAAGTCGAATAGAAAAATGTACACTGTACTAAAAAACACATGAAGAAGTTTCAGGGATTTATCTGTAAATTGGCGGAGATATATATCATGTAAAAATTGTAAACTTTCTGCTAAATGAAAAAAAAAAATTTTAATGCTTTCTCCGGTATTGTACTCCACCACCCCCGAGTATGTTTTTCAGATTTAAATATTATTTTTTATTGTTTACTTTCTTCATTGCTTAAATTTCACTTCAATGTTGCTTAATTTGGAAAAACTACATTATGGTACCGGACACACAGAAAGTTCATAATTTTAATCGCAAATATCTCCGCCAATTTTACCGATAACTACATGAAAGTTTTGTTTTGATTATAGTATACAGTGTACATTTTTCTAATTGAATGTTTTGGCTGGTATTTTTTGTTTTTTCACTTATTTTTATAAAACCCTTATTTAGCAGATAGGGACACGGTAACCTGTCTCGATAAATTCGACACAGTCACTTTATTATAGATATGCTACTTTCCTGGCTATAGAAGAGGCTATTTTGAATTTAAAGGACATAAAAGAGCTTCACAGTTCTAGCTGTATCCATGTAAATAAAGTGAGAGAATGCATACAGATTATCTTGAAAAAGAAACATTTCATTATACGATTAAAAAAATATACGATCAATAATTCAAAACTTCTTAACTTTAGAAAACAATTTCTTTTTTCAGTTTTTAAACGAGTTACGAAAATGATAAGGATAAGCTAGCAGACAATGACAAGAAAACAGACTAACTCCATTTGAAACTTCAAATAATGACTCACTCTCATCCAAGCTGATCTGCAGACACCATCCAGGAAGCCATGGATGAAGATCTCTGTCTTCAGCTTAGGATCAAAAAGAGTGTTGTTTGGTAGACCGTAGTCGCATTTGTGCAAAAACTCGGGGTGCCGAGGACTGAGAGGGGTGAAGAGAAAAGCCAGAGTCTTTCTGGATGGATCGAAAATGTCTGCTGTTTGATCCGAAAAGACGTTCTGAAAAATTGTATCGTTGCACACAGATGTGTTTGATAGTCGAAAGCAAAAAGCAGGATCCTGCTGTAGTATCTTCTTGACAAAGGCACTCTGTAGTACAGCCAAACCTGAAAGAAGTACTGAAGGTTAGATTTAAGAATTCAAAATTTAATTAACAAGAATGCTGTGAATTTCCATAATAAAATGCTTTATTTGGCACTCCCTGGAAGCAAAGTGTTTCTCTTTCACATGTTACGTTTTTTTGCAAACTGTCTCTTAATAAAATCATTTAAAAGCTGAATTATCTCTCGTTCCATGACCACCAGAATTTCCAAATCTCTCACCAATGGATATCTTGCTGTAAAAATGTTTGAAATTCTGCGCGTTCAATTTGCAAATTATATTTGATTTGATGCCATTTAAAAGCAAGTTCAACAAACTCATCATGGTACATACTTCAATGCTATATATCATCTCTCACATGCAAAAACTCTTCGTGTGTAAAAGCAAACACGTCGAAAAATTGCAAAATATTTTCACTGTGTCCTCTTTGACCTTATTCTTTATTTTTTTCCTTTTTCTTAATCACTAATTCAATCTTTTGCAGGTAGTTTTCAAACTCTATTTATAATTTTTTCCGTTATTTCATCAAGAAACACTTCAGACAAAGGAA
>JAPMOR010031545.1:222589-281798 GCA_026543865.1 Argiope aurantia | reverse complement strand
ATCCATATTTCAAATAGCCATATAACTGCCAACTCTGATGTGTGCTTGTGCTAATTTTGTGTTATAAAAAGTGTTTCAGAAATTACAGACTGCGTATGTGAAAATCATAAACTAGTAGTCGGCCAATCTTTTTTCTCTGGTCTAAATTTGTTTCAAATTTTATTAAAATCCTTCCATTTTAATAATTTTGAAAAAGTAAGTTTGCCGTGTTGATACGTACAATTTAATTCAGTGTTTCCATTTTGTTATATTCTTTTACTAGGCATCAATTTCTTTTTCATAGAAATAAACTAATACTCATATAAAAAAGAATATATCTTAGGAACTACCCCTGGTCTAACTGAAAACGGTGAGTAGCCTACATAAGTCTTCATTGTCCTTAAACTGCACCACAAGAGTTGGTATTTTTACTGACCTCCCCTCCCCAATTATCTTCCGGCACGTCTCCAAGGTGAGATGCTCGTGCCATCCTTGACCTTCGAGGTTTACGTCACACCGAAGTATTTTCACAGAGTTACGAAGGTATATCCGCTATGCGAGTGGCGATATTGTTATAATTAAAAATAATTTTGAGCAGGACACGTTAAGGGCAGTAGGAATAAAGCTTTAGAAATTTGATTGTCTCTTTGTCGTCTCTCTGTGGTGGATTTCCAACTAAGCGATTATCTAGGATCGCAAAATAGAGAGGAGGCGCAAGTAAGTTGTTTAAAAACTTTATTTATTGCAAAATCAATAAATTTGCATAAATTAAATGAATGGTAAAATACTAGGATAATATTTTATCATTCATTTATCAAGTATAATTGATTAAGTACCTTATATGTTTCATCGTGTTCACTTATTGACTAGAAAATTTTTAAAAACGAATATCTGTTTTAATAATATTATGTACGAATGTAGATGTCGGGCATTCTTAACAATTAATAATTAAATTAACACAAATACATATTCAGAAAGTTAATGAAATAACCGAAAATAAATCGTTGACATGTAGGAATCCTTCTGTTTAACTATTTAGTGAGAAACTATTTAGTAAGACGAAAGTTTGTTAAATGAATTTTCTCACGGTATTTCACTCCGTAGTTTACAAAATTCCCTTCATTCCACCAAATTTCTGACCGTGGAAACACCAGATACGCGAAGTGTATTTAATCTGGAATATGCCATCCAATACGAGAATGTTATTGCTATGATACGTGCTTTAGTGATATATGACACGATAACATTTGCAGAATGCGAAATGTCACGAAAGTGAAAGAGATCATTTTTGAGAGTATACTGTGAAATACTTGAATCTAAAATTTTATTGTATTACTTTGAATGGTATGATCAGTTAAGGTCCTGTTTATTCAAAAAGTTTCTTTTTTCTGTAAAACTAACCTGCATTTTGCAATTTATTATTATACTCACAATAGAATATTTGAATCAATTTTTCCCAATCTATCTATCAAATGGCCCTTTTTATATGAAAAAAATAATTGATTACCTGAACACCATAATCTGCTAAAATATTGTATGATCATCAAGAGTATGCAACAAAATTTTAAAATTCTAGCATTCTAGAAAGTAAGTAAAAACTCGATTATTAAATTCCATCTTTATAAAGAAATTACATAAAAGAACAAAAAAATATTAAAGCAACATATCAACTTTTTTTTAACAGAACTTAATTCTTAGAGAGAGAAAATAAATAAATAAATGCCCAATTTCTTACATCAAAACATTAATATGGTTAAATCGTTCATATTTAAATTCACTTTTAATACATGCATTCATTACATTGCATAACAGCATGGTTCATTAAGATAAACTTGTTTTGGTTTCAGAATCAAAAGAAATAATACGTCTAACATCAGCTATGAGGAAGTAGTAAGAGCCATCTGGGATGCGGAAGTGATTCTTAACCAGCCATTTAATCATAAGGAAAGCTACTTAGAAAAAATTTCGCAACAATGATGTAGGTTTATCTCTGAGTTACTTTTACTACGGAGTTAGAGCACGTAATCCCTTGTGCAATTTCTCTTTTTCCATCAAGCATCCCTTTGTTGTTTATGTTGTCATCTTTCATTTGACTTATCCGTTAATCGACAGCGTGAAGTATGGCCAAATCATATTAGCGTAAGTTGTTTCTGAAGGCTTACATCAGTGGTAACACAATAGGTACATTTCGCATTCCGTTTCATAATATAGGGGAGAGAAATAAGTTTCCAATTTGAATTTCTCCCGATTGACCAATTGGTCTAAAATTTAATAGAGATTTTCAATTTGCTAACAAAGTCCATTTACCAAATTTCAGTCATCTTGCTTGTTATATTTATGAAATATCATATATGCATGCACATGGATAAACATAAAAGCAATAAATCTAAAGTGAGAGATAATACAAATTTAGTTCAAAATTGAAAGCAGATCTATGATTTTGGCACAAAGATTGTACTAAAAATTCATTCATCCAGATCATTGTGTTGATGAGTTAATATGAGGTACATGAGCGGATAGACGCATAGTAATCTTGATTTCATTTAAAATTCGATACAAATTAGCAGTTTTCATATTTAAGATCGCAATCGATAGTCGTGTTTAATTTCTAAAAGGTGGAAAATATAAAAAAGATGATAAAATTAAAGTAATAATTTTTATAATTTTAAATATTTTTCTTTTTTCAAAAAAACTACAGAGAAAAGAAGATCTCAAATGCTTCCCGATCATCATCATGTTTAATTTCGTTAAAGTTACAGCTATTTTTGAGGAAGAAAATGAAAAGAACATAATTGCTGCTCATATGAAATGTCAATACCTAGGTTGAAAGCAGACAATAAAAAGGGACATAGATCCGTCAAAGAAGGGCAACTATCAAAAACTTTTTAGTGTAAAATTTGTTTTGGTCGTGCTCACAGGCAGACTAAAATCAAAGATAGATTTTTCCAAATTTTCTGAGTGATTTTTCAACATAAATTAAACCTCAAAATTTTTTTATCTCGTTACCACATCGTTCTCTCTTTGTGTTTTCACAAGCGAGAAAATAATTTATCATTTAATTCTTTCAGAAAGTAATGCTTGTAAGGTGTAATGCATGTAAGGTGCTTTGGATGTTTCATATTTTTCTTTATTTCTGGTAAACATGCTTTACATTTTTGTTGAATTTTATGTAATTTTTAGAGAATCATTCGGTAATCATTGGAAGGAAACAGGTCACTGATACAATAATTTTTGATCTAAATAAAAAAATTATATTCACTACATTTTTTTCAAAAAAAAATTGATATAATAAGTTTAAGTTAAGATGATAAGCAATAAGTTTCCGTTAATATTTTTAAAGTTTTAAAATAATTTTATAATTTTATCATGTACCACTGTGATGTTGATTCAGGTATCATATCAGTGCTTTCTCCAAATTAGCTTAGACAATAAAGATCCGTAACGTAACAAATTAGGGACAAAAAGAGAAAGGTTCTCCATGTTGCTTGTGATGATTGTGTTTTAGAGGTTATTTTTGGTAGAATAATTCCGATCCGAAAATAATCTGAAATTTCTCATCGTGATATATTTTCCAAATTATCAGTCTAATACACGCAGTAGAAAGAATAACTCTGTAACTAATATAGGTGGTCACCTTATACCATGATAATGTGAAATTAACTCACGCTTATTTAAATTTCATAAATATATACTTCCTTCTACTAATAATCGTATAGTATAGATAAAAATTTAAGATTTTGTCGTATAAAATGCTCAAGTGCTTCTTCATTAGAATAATAAAATAGAGCCAATGTTGTTCATAAAAGTTTTGAACTTCTTTTCAAATTATCACAAGAGCTGATGTTTCCATACATTACAATTAAATAAACTTCAGAATCCTAATTATGGAAATTATTTCCAAAATTCGGAAAATGAAATAAAAATAAATTTCTAAGAATTAAATTTATCTATTGAAAATTTCAACTATTTTCATTTCAAATTATTATTAGCAGTAATTTCTTCAGTTTATTTTTTAAAATTAGATTAGAATTATATTCAGAAAGTAACAAAAATTCCGTAAATTCGAATGAAATTTGAAGCTCCTATGAATGAGAACTTAGTTTATGATTTTAATTAGGAAGATGTTAAATTGTAACACAAAATCTTCAATTTCTAGGGTAAAAAGTTTGAAATTAAATAAATTTTTGTAAAAATTGAAAAAAAAAATCTTTTTTTTTGGGGGGGGGGGACATGCTAATTTACTAAAAGCATTATTTTATTCATACGAGATATGACACTGAGAAATAATTTTAGTAAAAAAAAAATGTTCAATCTTCCGAAATTTTACTATGATTCTTTTACAATGGGAAACAAATTATTAGAATAAAACTATAGTTTAAAACATTAATTTTTAACCAGCAATAAAATAACTTTTTCACCCAAAAGTTTTTGAAAAGAAACTCTTTTCGACAATTTGTGTAATTCGAATTTAGATTCAGTTTTATTATTTCAATTATTATTTTCTTTTATCACGTTTTATATCACCCCCATATCCGTTTCGAAACATCTTGTTAAATATTTTTGTTATATTTTATCAATATTTTATAAGATACAATTTTTCAGCCAAAAAGACTTTGAAAAAAAAATCTTGTTTCATAACCAGATTGTTGTCATTCAATATATTTTTTGAAACAAAAATGGCAAAGTTTTCGAAGGATTTTTAACTCGATATATGGAGTTTATTATATCATATTTGATAGGTCGTCTCAGAAAATGAAAGATGGCATCAAATGTCCTATAATAAAAAGTACATCACTTACCCTCAGAGCCACTGGTTACCATCCATGCCAAACAAAGCCAATGAAACATTCTAAAGAAACAGTACTTTCAAGGAAGATACAAAATATTCTTCTGAATCAGGAAGAGATTTTGATTCTTTTGCCACCTCTTTTCCTTTTTACGCCCGAGGCCCGTCCTGATTCACTGGTTGAAACCGAAAGTGAAACTCCAACCCCCATATCAAGAACATTCGAACTAAATGTACAATATCTCAGGTCAGAGCACAAAAAGAACTTGTTTCGCTGAGTCTGTTGAAATTCTTTTCCGTTAACCTGGCACACAATATATGATGAAATCAATGTTCTTCCTAAAATCTGACCTTGGACTTCGGAGCGGAAATTTTATCCTTCCATCTTCACTATGAAGGCGGATTAAAAAAAATCTGCAGGCGATTTTTTACTTAATTAGCTCGACTTTAATTGCCTCTTCTGAATTCGCCCCGATACGCTTCACTTATTCTGTCATCATAATTTTCTAACCGAAGATGAAATCAGGACAAAAATTATGGTTATCATCGTTTAGTAAAAGTATTTAACGATGAAATTAAAAGTAATAAACAAAAGCAGAATGATAAACAAACTCAGAAGGAATAGGAAAGGAATAATAGATTTTAAGACAAATTTAAAGGCGAAATATTTGAAATTTAATACGGAAAACCTACCTTGTTTGAAATTTCTTTTCCGTGGCAATGTTTTTATAGACACTTTTTGTATGGAATAAAGCAGCCAGATGCCCAGAATAACCGGGAATTTCTGAGAGATTTTTCTTCTTCATGTCGCGGATCGAGAAATATTAATTCCTTTGACAGTCTGCTAATTCTAGGAATATTGATTAAATTTAATTCCTTTTAAATCTCTTATGAATGACTTTGATATTCATGATTTAGTCATAAAAGTAGTCTTAAACATGAAATTATGATATACATTAGAAGGATATTATTTTAATAATCTTTCATTTGTTTTATTTATTGTATAAATGAACCTTCCAAAATGGGTCCAGTCCCATAACATGTTGGTGCTAGAAAAATGTTCGTTCCATGCATCTGCTGTTTTTCGCGGATGCTGTAACTTCATTTTCTTATTCCTCATGCAAATTAAGCAGATATTGAGGAGAATTTTCTTCCTTTACTTTTAACAACATGTAACTTTTAGTAACATGTACTTAAAAGAAAAACCATTATATTTCCCGATACCAAATGATCCACTCAGGAGAAAAATACTTTAAAAATATATGATTTCTGTTTTACGTTTTGTGATTTTCGTAACTTTTGTTTAACCTGATTTTTTTCATGTGTTGTAAAGATGTTCTACAATCATTTTTGATTCATTTCCTAATGTGCTAGAATTTTGAAATATTTTACACGATTATTATTAGTTCAATATTTTCAGAATTTAATAACAGTCTATTGATAAATGTAGTTAAATTTTTATTCGAAATCAAAGGCGCGATTTTGTTTCGAATTTTCAAAACTTGTTTCAAGAATCTATATTTATAACAAAAAAATTATTAATCAATTTAAAAAACAAAAATAATTAAAATTTAAAATAATACCTTTCAGAATACCTGTACTAGGTTATTCTAATAAAAATGCATCTTTAAAAACAATTTTAATTAATTTAAATTGTTTCTAAAACTATAATGTGTAAACTACAGTTTATTAAGGAAAAGAAATGAGTTACTAATAATCTTGCCAAAAAAAATCGAGCCATTTTCCCTTTGATATAAAATTCTGATAATGTCAGTCCTGTATTCCAACCGTTAAAAAATCAACAACATGGAAAATTTAAAATAAATTTTAAAAATATTCAATGATAGTAAGATAAATGTAATTCATATCACATATCAACAAATAAAAATAAATATACAGTCCCCTTATCCGACTTCAAACACAATTTAATACTATATTGTTTTATATGAAAATGTCTCATAAGTCGGTATTTATGCTCGAAAAAATGAAATTATGCTCGATTTAATATTTGCTTTCCATTTTCCATTTCATAATATTAAATTACATTATATAAGATATATATTCGTGTAATGAATATATTAGCCGTTAGCATAAGGTTATTCTATTGTTCAGTATGCGAAAAAAAGTAGGACTGTATGTAGGTTAATCATTTTCGGTTTTTTTATTTATTTTTTATACAATGTTTTAATACTTTGTATTCCTTGAAAATGAAATAGAAATTAGTGTTTGTTAGCTTTCTTCTATGACAAAAGTTGAAAAACCAAACGTTGAAATGAAGCGATATTTTACGAATGAATAATCGCCATTTCGTGCTCCGCCTGAGGGAAAAGAATTCCTAATTCCCACTCGAATATTTATATTTTCACATCGACCTCACTTTTTCCGCTTCCTTTCAATTTCAATATGCAACAATCGTTATTGTTCTATATACTTTCAAATCAAATTCGATGGAAAATGGAGATGATAAATTAATCATTTAATTAACTTTTTCTTATAATTTTTCAATGCAGGAATACGATACGATAATAATTGATTAATTAATACGATATTAATCGAAATGCAAGTGAAAATTCAACTACTTTGTTATATTTTATAGCGCTTCAAAGTAATTTCTTTCTCAACATAACTTCAGTTCCATTACTTTCATGGTGCTTTGCAAATTTAAAAAACAAAACAAAAAACAGCTAAATATACGAGAAAGAAACAAGAGAGAATATTTACACATTTTTATAAAGGTATCGATAAAGAGTTTTTTAAAGAAGCAAATAAACTGGATTAAAAAATTTTGACAACAGCTCATTATTTGAAATGAGAAATATCGTCTGCACTTTTAAATTTATTCTTCTTTCAAAACGTGCGCATGTCAACAAGCTGTGAAAGGATATATTTTTGGTAATTTTGGAATAGAAATATTTTTTATATTATATAAAAATGTTGTAAAGCGCATTATAGTAAAAATTCTAAGTGAAAAATAAGCATTTGAATTAATCAGAACGAAAAAAAATCGTCAAACATTATTCCTACATGGAAAGAAGATTCCAAATAAATACTCGAAATATTGTAAGTATTGTTTCAAATATTTCTGAATTGAAATCCCAGGTTACAAGAGAAAATCCATCCACGCAGAAATCAATTACAAAGTCTCTAAATATATCTTTAACAATAATAAATAAAATAATAAACCACGATTTACAATTTTAAAAAAACTAAAAAATACAATGTTCTTCAGCTTTTGCCTAGAGATGTGGCACCACGAAGAACAATTTATAAAATCCTTGTGAAACTATTTAAAAGGAGAAATATAGCTTGATGACGTTTGATGAAGCCTGGATGACCTAACAAGACATGACCTTTGTTGCAGTCATTACCTAAATGATTGGAACATAAATAGGCCTATTTAGTATCGAAACCATAGAGAAAAAATGTACAAAGATGGTTTCATAAATGCAAAATAAATTTCATTAAGTGATTTATAGTTTTTGAAAAGTTTTCCTACAACAGAAGATCAAAAATTTGAAAAATGAAAGAAAGTGCTAAAAGCAGCTCAACATATTTCCAAGAGAAAGCTTTGTGTCTGATATTTACATAAGACGTTCCATTCCTTTATCCCAACAACTTTCAAAGAGGGAAAAGTTGTTAAGACTACAAATCATATTTCAAAATATACCACTACATTCCTTGTAAAAATCAAGACTGTTGCAGATATTTCATATATACTTTTTCAACATATTCGTACAAATTTTCTTGGTGTTTCATTCATGGATTATTATGCCCTTTTTTGACTGAAAAGAGTTCTAATCATAATTGATGGATTCTAGAAAGTTGTAGAAGACGAATGGAAATCTTCACCTTTTGGTATCTCATGAAATGTCTTTCTAATCATGAAAATTGCGATGGAAACTTTTAGACCAGAAAACAATGCTATCAATTCAAGCACTTAAAAAAAATTCTATGCACTTTAATTGAATTTAATTTAATATTCTTTGCATCCGAAATCTTTCTAAAAATGCATAAACACAGTCTTCAGTTGTTGCCTATGTAAATAAAACATATAGTAGATTCAGATTTTGGGGAAAGTATTATTTGGAGATATTTCACGCTTCTGTAAAAAACTACCATTTGTCAAAAAAAAAAAAAAAATTATTTTTATTTATTTTTTGTAAAATGTAGATTTTTTATCAAATTTTGAACTTAATTTTTGATTAAAAAATAATTCTCAAATGATTGATTATCTATGGATCTATATTTTCGCATCTATATAATCACAATAACTCATAAACGTAGTGACTTAAATCAATAAAATTCGTCATATGAACTTGTAAATACAATTTTATTTCCATCCCAAATTTTAGTTTCAGTATGTTTCAAAAAATGCGACCAAAATATATATTCGCACGATAAATTCAATGGAAATTGTATATTCATGATAAAGATCTATATTTTGCGACTACAGCTCGCCAATGCCATACAAAGCATTTATGGTTCCACCAAGATACATAATTTTATGTGAGAGGGAAGGATATCTTCATTTGGAGAAAATACGACATTGTTTTGGGGAACAACAATCTTTTTTTTTTTCTTTTTTTAAGCAGAAAAACGAAAGACATAATTTCAAAAATGTTTTTTTTTTTTTTCAATTAAGGGAGATCCGAAACACATATATTTATCAAAACTTCCGAGGTCGAGTATTGTGGTGATTATAATATCTACTCTTTATATACTCCGTTAACGACAAAGAAAAAGAAAGAATCTTCATTGTTCCATGAGTAATAATAATTTATAATAACTCTTTTAGATCGAAATGAGCAGGAATGATGAAACAATAAAAAAAACCTTTTTTGATAATAAAACAACAAGGTTGGCAGAAAAAGAAAGCCTTGTACCTTCAGCCACAAAATTTTATTTCTGCAGAAACAGTGGATATTTTCTTATTGAAGAGTCTCCCATTTCCTTTCTTCTTTTGGAAGTGACGCACCTGAAAGAAACATTTTGCCCGGAAGTTCTAAGAAAAGAGCAAATTCCTGATTGTCACTTTCTTATCGGCGGTGAAACAGTATCTTTATAAACAATACTCGCACACTTTGATTTCCTGTCTATATAAAATCGATAAAGTCGAGAAAAAAACATTCATCTCTCTGCTGTAATACTAAGAGGTAAGTTATGGCTCTTATTTACTAGATTTTTAGGCGCTATATTTTTTTATCAATGGGTTTTTACCAAAGCACGTACCATTTTTATGTGCCACGGATTTTTCAAAGCATAACAGCAATTACTATTCAAGGATTGATAATTCTAAATGTTTATATGATAAACCATTTTATTATAATAGAAGAAAATAAATGATCTTCATTTTGCACGGAAAGTGGATTAATTTGAAACATACAGGAATACAATAAGAATTCGGTTTATCTGATGAATCCAATTAAGATAATTAGATCTGAAGATTAGAAGAGCATGAAAAAAGGACAATTTTTAAACTAAAAATGGCAGCAGAGATTCGACAGTTTACATGAATCCATATTTATAATAAAGCTCAATGTGTGTGTGTGTGTGTGTGTGTGTGTGTGTGTGTGTGTGTGTGTTGGCGCTCTACAGGCCAGACAACAATTACCAAATCTGCAAATCTGGCATGTGTATACTTTGGAAGCCAGGAATGTGCACCTTGTTACGATTTTTTCAAATTTTCAATTATAATTTTAATTAATTAAAAATTAAGCGAAGCTTTGACGTTTTCCCGCCATAACTTCCGAAAATATTTCAGCACAAAACTGATTTTTATATCAAGTTAAAGCTCAAAAAATTATCTTTTTATTAATACCAATGCTTTAACTCATAAATTAAGTTTCGATTTTTACCGAATTTTTAAAGAAATATTTTAATCATATTTTTCAACAATATATTTCGCACAAAATAAAAATAAAATTTAATCTGTACGAATACGTCAATGGGAAAAAATTAGCTTTTATCAACGTGTTGCCATCACATTAATAGAAGTTGATATTAAAAAATAAATCAACAATTATTGCAAATTAAATATATAAAAGTGTAATTTTCAGCATGTGTCTGTATGAAGTGAAAAAATTTGAAATATGATATTTTCTAAAATGTAAATGGAGGAAAAGTTTTCTATGATCTTTTACAATATTTATATTATGAATTCAATAAAACAGTTCAATTTAAGGCAAACATGGTTTAATATGTTTAGGATAATCACTCTAATCATCGCCCATCAGCTAATTTGGAGCATACATCTGCAAACAAAATGGTCTGAATGAACTATATAATTATATTTTATGTAACTTTTATCAATAGATTCAAAATTCAATGAATTGCGAATTTTAAATTTTTACATAGGTCCTCTGTCTGTGAATCATACTTAATAAAAATATTCTTGAAAAACCAAAATTTTAAATAAAATTTATTGAACTCCAATCAAGTAAATCAATTACTAAAACTGACTAATTTATTAAATTTTAATATTCATAACTAATATAATTTATGAAAAACTGGTGATTTTTGACCCCTTCCTCGACCGTCTCAAAGAATATGGCCAATGTTCTGCCAAGGTTTCTGGACAGTGATTGACCTATGATTTTGAAATTGTTAATTGTTCTAAAATTGATCTATAAAATCTTCATAAATAGGACAGATTTAATCACATTAGATAGAAACGTTTATTTATTTATTTAAAAGTTGAAGTGTCAAGAATATTTCTTAGAATATTGTTAATTAAGCAAAATGACTGTGTAAAATTTAAACTCCATAATTTTTTCATAGATACATTTATTAAATGAAATAAAATACAATATTTTTATTTACATAATTTAAATATTTTAAAAGTGAAAATAAAAATTGAATATTGCGATGAATTCGAGAACTTTTTGTTAAATAATTCTTTAAGACATTATATAAATTACGAAAATAATTTTGCAGTGCACATACAATTTCAATGCCGAACGAGTCTGCTTTCAGTTTTCATATTTTAAAAAAAGACATGGTTGGTTTCAGAAAAAATGTTTTTAAACTAACTGCAGTCTAACATTTCCACTCTAATTTAAAGTTGAAATTTTATGGGAGCTGACAGAAAATTATACAGAGAAATAAGTTGTCCAAAGAACAGAACTGTTTCAGGACTCTATAAAAATGTGACTGAATTATATAACTATGAAAACCTGAAGCTTAAAAATATTTTGCAACAAAAAAGCTATTAAAATACCAAGTCACATAAAATATCTAATTGAAAATTTTGGCAATCATTAATACTGGCGAACTGACTGGTCATCAAAGGCGGCTAGTAATCAATAAAAGTACATTTAGTAATTTTAATAAATAAATTTAATATAAAAAGTTTGCTTATTTTAAAATTTTTTTGCTAAATAATTCAGTAGTTTTAATAAAAAAGAAAAATAATACAGAACTTTGAATACAATTATTGTATGATAAAACACGAGAATAAAAGTTAAGATATACATGAAACATTTTAAAAGTTTTTTTAAGATAAAAAAAATTTTTATTCAATTTAATGCATACCAGTAAAATCCTAGACTCAATTAAAAATAATGAAAATTATAATCTTATGAGGACTCATGGCAGATATATGATACAAATATATTCAATTTACGAAAACAATACATAAACGCACACATATATATTTTGCTAATTTATTTGTAACTCCGAATTGATCGAAATCAATTTAAATTAGAAACATTCGGATCAGCCTAAGTTCCACCATATCTTTTTTTAGATTTCATCTTCCATCTTTATGATTATTTTATCACGGAAAAAAATGTTCGATTCTCTTGTTTTGCATTAAAATTATCAGAATTTTTTTTAGTTAGTGAAAACTAGTGAATGTAGCATGATAGCTAATGTTGTTATTTAAATTGTAAGAATTATTCTGTTTAAACAACATTAATGACTATGAATTATGTTACATCAATGTAATCGTTTCTCCGATTAAATTTTTCAATAATAAAAAAATTATTATAAGCTTATCGTTGCTAAAGAAATTATTTTGTATTAATTTCACAGTAATTTATTTAAAAAAATCAATAGAAATCTCTAAGATAGAATAATACGTTTGTCTTTTGTAAAAGCCAAGCATGTTAAATAGATTTCTTGTGAACTGAATTTCTAAATCTTTTATATAATAATAATTTTTCTGTAGCAGAATGCTGAAAGAAACAACCATCGATAAAAAGCTATAATACAACCATCGATAAAAAGCTATAATTTCCTAATTACATTTATTTTTATCTTCAGTTATTAAACAGAAAATTTAACTTTGATTTTTGATGTTATTATCAACTAGTCCGAGTCATTACCATTGAAAAGAAATGCAACATAACTTCGCCGCTAAGTATATGTTGGAAATAAAGAATGAAGAATAGTTCACGGGTTTTTAAAGAGTTCAGTAAGGGAATTCCCCTTTTTCAAGAGTGGTACTGAAACCGAAGTAAAGAAATGTATGGCGACAGTGCAAGACAGTTCAAGTTATCGCTTTATATTCCTACAATAAATGGGAAGCCAGTGCAAGTTCAATTTGACAGAGAGGACAGTTTGACAGACATTAATTTTATGAGTTGAGTTTAAAATAAAAATGAAATTGTAACTATATATATATACTTAGATTACTTTTATTTAAAATAATTTTTAATTTTTCTTTACAAAAAAAGGGCACTTTTATTGAACTTGTTATTTGGGAATTCGGACTACGTCAAGTACCTTTCGGAAAATATTTATAGACAAAATTATTTAAATATTCGCAAAAAAGTTTTTAATTTTTTTTTTCGCAGAATACACGTTATATATTTTTGAAACTAAAATACTATTTTCTCAATTTCTTTGTTATACTTTGAAAATTTTTTAATGAATTCTATCATCACTATCATTGTTAACAATTTTGTCATTTTCTTTAGTAGTTTCCACTTTCTAATCAATATAGTGGCACAAAATTGTGCAATATTAAAGAAAAGTGACAAATGTTCATATCTTTTACACAGTTAGTCGATTACTCTTATCTCAAATTCTACAAAAGAAAAAAAAATAATCCCGAAAGGTAGATAAATTAAAAGATAACCGCTTACGAAACTGAAAGCAGTATTATATGACAAATTTAATAATATTTCCCAGTATAAAGCTGTAAGTAAAATTTTGCCTATATTACAATATTTGAATCTAATTATGAAATAATAAGTGTGAATGTTCTCTCTTTAATACAAGTAATTCAGCCTTTAAACATTCTTAAAAATGTAACAATAGCTTCAATTTCATAACATTACACTCACACGATATATGAAATTGAGTGTATCATTTTATAACGAACAAAATTCTGACTTATATTGTGTTTCATGTAATTTAAAAATTTATAAAAGAAGAAGTACGATGAATTCCAAAACCGAGAATATAAAATAACGTCATTTTATATTTTTAGTGTTGTTATTGTGGTTAAAAATGTGAAAAATACAGAGGATCTCAGTTTTCGTTAAAACGGTTTATATTCCTCAATGAATATTTGAATGCAAAATAAAGCAATTCCTTTAAGTAATTTGACTTAGTAATTTCAATAATTACGGTCAAATATCAGTTAATCGATATACAGAAATTTTACAAATAAAATATATATCGATTGACCCAGAGCTACTGCCAATTCAACTTGAATTGCCGAGTAAATTCTATTTGACAACTCTACAACGACGTAGACATGTGATCCACAATGTAGTGAGCTGCAAAATAATTTAAACTGAGAAAGGGATAAAGCAGCGAAATTTGAAAAGAAATATGGTAATGAATCATACATATTTATTTTAAGAGTTAGTTTATAAGAATATTTGTAACGTGGTAGCCATCGCTAAAATTTTTCTTCTTGAGCTAATACTTAGCTTTTTTAAAATAAAAACGTACTTTCATGTCATTTAATAAGGCTTTTCTTTCTAGATTTTCTTTATGATGCGCTTTTAAAGAGAGTTGTATTGCTGTCTGCTTTTATATAACGTAATTTTTTAACTCATTAACACCCAACTGAATCTAAAGCATATATTTCAGAAAATTTTGTTTAAATGATGTTAAAAATATGGAGATTAAAATAACTGTGAAGTAAAATTAAATTCTTAAATAAAAAAAATATTGCGATTTTATTTTAGAAAAAAATAATTAAAAGTAACCATTATATTAAAATATATACGTCCTGAAAGATTTTGAAAATATATTAAAATATCAAATATTAAAGATCAATTTCATATTTCTGGAATATATTCCCTCCAAAAAAATAAATAAAAATTCTTAAAAAGTCAAAATATCTCGACGCTTTGACTTCAGAATTTGGTTATTAAGATGAAAATGCCAAATGAGAATTGTTTAAGATTTCTTTAATACAGATTAATTTGTTAGAAAAAAATATGTGTTTGATTAAACTACAAAAATGAGGTGCAATAATCTTATAAATAACAAGAAATACAAAAATCCCTCCTATAAATAGGACACTGGGCGTTAATGTATTAACGCCAAAAGAGCCGCAACCACCGATACATATATATTGGCGGTTGTAAAAGAAAAAGAAATCGCAAGGTACTAAAACCCAGTTCCGACGACATGTGCGCTTCTGGTACGTCTATAAGAATGGCACGTTTTCCCCTCTTTCCACTTTCTTGTGTTTTCCTAGAATTCTTTGATGCCTGTTCATTTTACCGACGATTGGCGGGAAGCTCCTGACCGACGTCCACAGGCAGGGGTAGTCATAAGCCGCTTTCCAATGATTTGTGGCCTTTACGGACATGGTCGTAAATCTTCCAACTAACCCATTGTTGGACCAACTCCGTCTGTGCAAGCCATCCAGAGTTTCCCGTAAACTGTCGGTAAACTGAACAGACATCAAAGAACCCCGGAAAATCACAAGAGAAGGCGAAAGAAAGGAAAGTGTGCTCGTCTGGAGACAAGCACAGGTCGTTGGAACGGAGCTATACAATGAGTCAATTGGCAAATTTACGACCATATTTGTAAAGGCATCAGGTCTTCGGAACGGGGCTTCGGTATGGAATAACATTGTCTTTAGGAAGTAGGATAAGTAGGACGATTTTCTATAAACATTATACTACAACGGAATATTATCCCTGTCTTTTTCCTTGACCAATTTTTTTAGAGGTGCACCCACATAATTGCTGA
The DNA here is from genome assembly GCA_026543865.1 of Argiope aurantia. Classification (NCBI taxonomy): domain Eukaryota; kingdom Metazoa; phylum Arthropoda; class Arachnida; order Araneae; family Araneidae; genus Argiope; species Argiope aurantia. The sequence continues at coordinate 265,873 of JAPMOR010031545.1, read as the reverse complement.
GACCTGTAAACCGAACGTGACATCATTTCGCACAAAATTTTTCATTATTCCTGTTCATACTGACATAACATAGCATAACGACATCTCATGGATATTTATACTCACTGATTGACAACCCTACCGTAAGAAAATCAACACGCACTCTTTGAACTGCTGCTGAGTTGAAAATAGTTCATGAAACATTTTTGGCTCTTTGTTATGGCAATATATAAGATGGTTACAGGAAATGGTCTATAAATCACTGATTCTGTTGTTCCTTCAAGTGGCGTTGTTCAATACTACAAGGGCAATTATGTTCGAATAACAACTGAAAAGCTTTCAGATTTAATTATATTTTACTTACAAAAAAATAGAATAAATAGTTATTTGACAAATTTCACCTTGCTTTACAGGTCTGAATTAAAAACATGCAGAAGGCATTGATAGCATTTCTTTTTGTGACAGCATGCTTGTGCTGTGTTCAGTATGTATTTTTTTATTTACTTTTATGCTTTATGCAAGTTTTCATTTCTTAGAAATATATTTAGTACCCATTTATAATTGTGCCTAGAGATTTCGTAACTTTAGTGCTTAAGCTCTGTGTATTTGACCCAAAATAAATCTTTGGAAAAAATATTCCAAATGAATCTGGGATTTTAGTTACGCTTTTATATTATTTGAGAGTCCCTATTCAATCATTTAAGAGTTTATATTAGAAAGCCTATTAAAAGGCTAGGGATTAAATAAACGACAAGCAGCATGAGATTTTAAGTTGTGCTATGCCACTTTAGCATTTTATTCTTAATTAAATTAAGAATAAAATGTTAAAGTGGCATAAAACATATATTCTTAACACATATTTTATTCTTAACTAAAGTGCAAAGTGAAAATGATACACAAGCATTTAATGGTATTCAAGCATTTATTCAAAAATGCAACGAACTAGATGAAAGGCTTTTTGACAGAATAAATTTATTATTAGAATTATAAATGAGTGAGTGAGTGAGTGAATATTATACTAGCGCAAGATCTCTTCTCTGGATAAACTGCGCCGCAACTAGATAAAAACTTTAGTGCTACGTTTTGAAACTTTGTTTATAATGTTTATAATCTGTTATTAAAAAGGGCAACTACAAATTAAGAACAACGACAAAGAAAAATCAACATTTCAAGTTTCTTTGATAAAACCCTCCTCTTTTAAATAAAGGAAAATGCTAAAATGTGGTTTATGTCCGATTAAAAGCGAAAGACAAGGGACAACTGTATTAAAATACTTAAGACGCAATGAGTCCAGCGACTGACATTCGATCAATATATGTCTGATAGTTCAAATATCACCACAACGACTACAAATTGGTGTTGGCTGCTTTAAAAGTAAATATTTATGAGTTATTCTAGAATGCCCTATGCGTAATCGTGTCAGAATAACATCGGATCTGAGATTTAAGAAGGCACACCAAAGTTCAAATATCATACAATAAGGTAGATTAATAAAATTTGACATTATATTGGGAAGAAAGTATCAATGCATCAAGTTTTAAAGTCAGGCGATCAATAGGATGAGATCCTTCTCTATACGTCGTTAAATTCAAATCTAATGCATATTAAATACAAATCAAAGCACAAAGCATAGCATATATCGAAATGCTATAGAAAAAAAAAATTGAGAAAAGACAAATGTTTGGTGATTACAATGGAGAAAGAAATGTCATCAACAAGATTACTAAACATGTCATCAACAACATTACAAAACATATCATCAAAAAGATGAAATTTTCACCAAATTTTCTGTTATAATAAAACTAGTCATCTAATACATATAAGAGGCAAAAAAATAATTCGTTAAATCCTCATCTCTGTTACTGAAACGAGTATCTTTTCTTCTATAGGTGGTTTTGTTTTGTTTGGTTTATTGGCGCAAGAGCCATATCTGGCTATACTGCGCCAATCGAATGGTAAAAGTATAAAGGATATTTAAAAACACTCATTTATTAAATTATAAACACAGATGTGTAAAAATAATATTGTGTAAGTATGCCGTAAAAAATAATTTTAGCAACTTAAAATTTAAAACAATGATTCATGAAAATTTGATGAAAATTTGAAAATTTGAATGTACATGAACTTAAAAAAAGAATTTTCTTCAAAAACCGAAAAAAAACCCTGCTAAATGCAAGTGAAAAGCCAATATCTCTTAAGAATTTAAAAATGTTTGGGTGGTATTTTGCACCCACCAAGTCTTTCAATGTTGAAGAAGACGAATTAAAGAATTGAGCACGATAAACATTGTAAACGGGATATTCAATTAAAATATGACGAACAGTAAAATATACTTGGCAGCTGCTGCACATAAGCATCTTATATTAGGCCAAAATGCGCCTATGAGTGAAACGTGTATGCCCTATACGGAGACGGGTCAACTCAACATCCATCTCACATATACGTTGGTTGCTTGAAGTTTTATGGTGCAAGAGCCATTTCCGCCCATACTGCGCCAAGCAAAATGTAAAGTAGGCTCTATTAATAATTAAAAGTATCTACAGCACCAGATTACGATAAATGTTTCATAAAACATAAATATATAACATTTAAAAATGTAAGAAAAGAAAAGACAAACAATCATTTTGAAAAAAAAGTAAAAAGGAAACGAATGATGGGAAGTTGCTAAAATTTTAAAGTGATAAGGTAAAGGTAATTTGTGAAAACATTAAATGTGATTTAAAAAGCCTGTGGCTCTCAGAAAGTTAAAAATATTTGGGTGGTATTTCTCACCCACCAAGTCCTTCAAAATTATTGATGATGTATGAAAACATTGGAGACGATGTGGATTAAAAGTAGGGCATTCAATCAAGATGTGTTTTACTCTAAAATCAGCATGGCACGCCGGACAATTTGGTGCCCTTTCGCCAAAAATAAGGTGTCTGTGCGTGAAACGTGTATGTCGTATACGGAGGCGTGTCAACCTGACATCCACCCCATGTACAGGGAGGACGGGCCACGGGCTAATGTTACTCTTAACTTCATGCAGTTTGTTATGGATCTGCAGATCCCATTTATTTTGCCAGGTAGAATAGATATAATTAATGAAAGACCGATTAATATCATTATAAGGAAGTCCTTGGTTCAAACACGACATTTTGCAGCAGAATCAGCCATTTCATTTCCATGAATGCCGACATGACTCGGAACCCAACAAAAAATGATTTGGAAATTCTCTTCTTCTATAGGTGGAATGTGGAAGGGACCAGTATGCCTGTGTGTCCTGAAAAGTGCGATGATTTCAAATGTTCACCGACCAACGATTGCCAATGTGGAACTTATAAAGGATGGTGTGGCTGCTGTTCATACTGCTACAAGGTATGTAATGATAATCGGTAAAACGTCAGAAAATCTTCATTTAAGCGAGTAACATTTTCTTGTGGTTGATTTAAAAAATGATAGCAAAATTTCTAGTTAACTCATCATTATATAAAAAAGATTAAGAAGTTAAAAGAATTGTAATCTATCTTGTTATTTCTATCATACTAAAAACACTGCAAATTTATACACACACACACACAAAAAAAAAAAAGTGAAAATTTCAATACAAGAGAGATTTACTTCTTTAAAAAGCGTGTCCTGAAATTGAAAAGAACATTTTTTAATAATAAAAACAAATCTGGGAGGATCTCAGAAATGAGGATGAGAAGCTTCCAATTTGGTGGTTGGTTCTCGCTATCTGATGGGTACAGAAATGATGGAGGTCGGCTACCACCTATTGATGACGGGACGTATTTCCCACGGGAAGGGTTGTACCGTGTAAATACCATGGCCATGTGATGGCCTTTAAGACTCAACCTTAATTTTCGTCAGAATTGCTGTCGCGGCGGTCCGGTCAATCAGATTTAATCCGAAGATCTTAATTAAGCGGGTGGCGGAGTAACCAGCGTGGTTATATATAGAATCAAAGCATAAAACAAAAAAATTGAGAATGAAACCTATCTTATCTTTAGCCAAAAGACTTGCAGCTGATAAATTGGTCATTTTTCCAAATACCAGCAAATTTAATCAAAATTCTTTTTAAATAATTTAACTAATGATTTGTGAAAATAAACTTCCTTTTTTAAAAATATTTAAATTCTCCTTTTTTTTTTTGTTAAAAATTCATTATTTTTAAATCTTAAATTATAAAATAAAGTAAGTCAAACAGAAAAATGCTGGTACAAAAATCCAAAAGTTGAGATGAAACGTTCGAATATATACTGTTCAAACAAAATTAAAGGAACATTTTGCTTCTTGGAGCGTTATTTCCGTCTAGCGGATGAAATCGTATTACAAGCTTCTGAATTCGTTTTTAGAGTTCCTAAACATAAAAAGAAAATTTTTCTTTATTTGAAACAAGATAAATGATGCCAAAAATACGTAATTTTCAAAAGAAATTATTCATAGGAAAATCTTTCTTAGATTGGAAATTACTTTTCAGAAGCTATGAAAATTATAGTTAGATTGGAAAACCCAACATATGTTATTCTTGGGAGCAATTGAAGTTTATAAAGAATATCTTTTCTAAAAGATTTGCAAGAACACCTTTTCAATGCCATGTTTTATTTGTCATCAAGCACCTTCCGAACAAATAATCATCAGGCTAAGTTTAAGCATTTTTTTTATGTAAATAAATTGTATCTACTTTCAAACCAATACTGAAATGCTGTAAATGATCATAGATGCCAAGGTACTCACGTGCAACAACAAGAGACAAAAATCGCTTTTTGCTCATAACAGTTAGTCGAAATAGAATAAGGAATGCCACTTATCTGGCTACAATCCAAGCTACACTAACAGATATATCGATACAAACTATACAAAACAGCCTTTAGCTTTATGGTTTTTATTGTAGTAAATCTTTTGTTCAGATATCTCAACCATGAAACATCGTAGGGCGCTGGGAAACTAGGGGAGAGAAGAAGGGGGACATTGTAATTGAGATAACACACAATGGCATTGTCACAGATCAAGATTCCACCTCAAGAGATGAGATTCTGTTTGTAGGCAGATAACCATCATTTCTTTGTATTTTGAAGCCATTATGAGAGATTAGTGTTCAGTTCGCAAGATTCAAAATCGAGAAAGTGGCACGCTGGTTTGGACATGAATAAGAACAGTTGGATGTACACACCTGTAATCCATCTAACAAAGTAGTGTGAGGAGTTGAGGTTAAAGGGATAAAATATTTTTAATCTTTCAATTGACCGACTTCTGGAACCATCAGTCGCATTGAGGAATAAGAAAGATTGTCATACAATTTATAGGATCACTTTGGGAATTCTTCATCAAGCCGATGTTCAGCCATTTTAAAAAATCAAGGAAGCCATATGACTTATTTATACCGTAAAAAAGTTTTACAAATTAATGTTTATAGCCAAATATTATATTTTTAAAAATTTCCACAAATGCTTCAGATAAACTTTTATCTAATAAATTAAATAAATTATTTTGCTGATCAAATTTCCTCATTAATGCCTTTGTAAGATTCCATATAAACATTTATTCGAACTTTTCTTTGAAAAAATAAAACCATAAATATTTTTTGGTTAATGTATAATCGTAAAATTATATACTGAAAGCATCTTTTTTATACCTTGTTATTTACGGCATTTCTCCAAGCCATTTTTTTGTAACATTTGTAACATAAAGAATTTAATTCAAGATAGCAAACAGAAGTTCTGATTTTATCACAACTTTACTATTAATAATCATTTCAATAGAAATCATTTTACAACTTCAAATAATTTCTAGCTCACAGTGAGAGCAGATTGATTCGGGAAAATAATTTAATAATTCCCAAGGCGATCTATAATGTTAAACCAATAAAAAAATAATATAACTGTATGGGAATTTGAAGAAAAAAATAATACAATATTCTGACACTAGCAAAGTCACTTTGACATAAAGTGCCATGTAGAGAGAGATTGATTTTTCCAGTCTGGGTACTTTTTTTCCCCTAACATTCCTAAAAATGCATTTTTAGAAATGTTATGTTCAAAGACCAGAAATGGCATTTGTGAATACTTCACAACCTTAGAGCTATAAAACAACATAACTTGCAATGCAGGAGATGATCGCTTAATTCATATCTACTGCCTCGACTACTCGATTGAAAAATCCTTCGGATATGCTTGTATGTAGTGTTCTCAGATTTACACTTCCAAAACTATTTGCCATCATTTGCTCTCCTTTTATTCTTAATACGTCTTTGGCATAGAGATCCTTGTAAAATCATGCAATACTTTTGGAACTACATGTTCCACAGTAAAATTGTCTCATCTGTAGAAGCTTGACTTATCTTCAAATAATGGAAAATTATTCTAAATATGACTATTGTTGAACATTTTGTGCGTAATGATTTCAAAGTTTTTGATTTTTTGGATTTCAAGGAATTTTAATTTGTTAAATCTTTTGATTAATCTCAAAATGATTTTTTTCTCTCTTTTCAGTGTCCTGGAGAAGCTTGTCTTCCGCTAGCTTTAGACCGGTGTGCTCCAGGCACAAGATGCATCAAAGGCCCGGATGTACCTGGAATGCTGCGCATCAATTTGCCCGGAATCTGCCAGATGCCTTAAGGAATATCCTTCAAAGAAAACGAATTCCAAATTTGTTTTTTTTATACAGTGACTATAGAAATGAAGATAAACTCTGGTCAAGTGTTTCAAATAGTAAATTTTGATTTTCTGAGCTTAACTAAAAGCTTAACTATATTCCAAAAAGCAAATCTTAAAATCCATCTTCCATTCTTCCATAATCATTTTGTTAAATATATTATACTGTCTTAATTTCACTGTAATTAAAACAATAATTGCTATAATGTAGAATATTTAATAAAACCTTACTGCTATTATGTAAACAATGTGTTATATATCTTTAAATATCTATATAATCATCTCTAATAAATGAATATGCATGTATGCTACAAAATTCACGAATAAAATATAATTTCTGCTAATCATTCAATTGAAAACAAAGAGTGGCAAGTTAATGAATACTCTCAAACTTCAAAATTACAACTCAGACGAATTGAACAACGAAAATATATTTGAATAAATATATTGATTTTTTTCTGAATTTCGAATTGTTATATAAGGTTTCCTAAAAATTTTATGTACAAAACATGGGAATATTACAGGTTCTAAAAAAGATGATTATATATACAAACATGATTTCTTAAGCTGAGGCCCAAGAGACAAAAGATACGTTCGAATTTTTAAACTTCGCTTTTATTCCATCCCGGAAGGCATAATTTATATACAAGTAAAAGGAACGAGCACATCAACACAGAGCAACACAAGAGCGAAAAGAGAAAAAGCTAATGAAATATTTATCCCCTGATTATATACTTGAGATTTTGATAGGGATTTCTTTACACATGACGATTTAGGTAAGGGAATTATAGGGATCTTTTAAAAGAATGTATTAGCTCAACAAATTTTTAACCCTTCACTCGGATTGGGGGAACTTGTCGATGTCCACGATTTTACAGAGCTTCTGTTACATTAATTAAATAAAAAGGTGGAATTGTTTCAATAAATAAGAGCACATTTTAAAAAGAAGTTAATATAGACTAAATTAAGCTAAATATTAGAAAAATTAATTGTTTAAATTAGATTTTAAAATATATATATATATATATATATATATATAATAAGAAATTATGCAGTTATTTTCAACTTATTTGGTGGAAAATTTATATTTAGAGCGATTTAATGAAATTCTCATGAAGATTAAGGAAATTCGATTGGAATACAATCGTCTAGTAACGAATACCGCCTTTGAACAAATTTCATTAAATTCTCCGATATTTACTCGAATGAATGAATAAATTCGGATTTCATTGCTAAGCAAAAATACTTGGTGGACACATATTAAATGAAACATCGAATTAATATACAAAAGAACTCGATGATGAAGATGAATTTACAAACATTCTCCGGTGCCTTCTTAGCAAAAAACGAAGTCAATAAATAGCATAGAATAACTTAACTTTTAAAATAAATTTAAACAAACGAATTAATAATTAATATCACATGTTTATCAGATAGAATCTCTCAAATGCACTTCATTAATAGATCAAACATTCATCAGAAAGTTAAAAAAGAAAGAGATCATATCCTATTATTAAAAAAAAGATGTTAAAATAACCAAAAAATATTAGGAATTTCTATTTATAATTTTTTTAAAATAATTTCATAAAAGCAGAAAATAATCATATTTAATAATCTTGTAAAAAAAATGTTTTAACTAAATAGAGATACAAATAATTCCAGGAAAGCTTCTTTCTGATTTAGTGAGATTTGAAAAGTGGTAACAGAGCAAAAACTCGAGGTCACATTGTTTTGAGGATACAATACATTTTCTTCGTGTATGAATTTTTTTAATGTTTAATGTCTTCGTATTATTTAAATTATCACATCAATGACAAAAAAAAATCCCGCATGTATATCTCCATTAAAAATAAAGATGACTGTGTCTGTTGGGCTATTATTTTCTTCTCAGAATACGGCCCTTTCCCTGGCTACCTCAAAAGATTCTATCTGTCGGAAAGTGACCAGTGGAGTTATGGTTGGTTGGTTGAGTTGCGTTTTATGGCACAAGAGCCATATTTGACTAAACTGCGCCAAACACTAGATATATACATTCTACTCAAATGGCGAAGCATATTATATGTGATTCCATCTGGCCCGGGACTGGTATCATGTTTCTTGGATAATGCCACTTTCAATTCGTACATCCTAAATTCACAGTTATATGAGTGAGTGCTTCGATCATTAAAACGCAAAGGCAACCGTTCCACGGGAGTCTTAATTGCCAGAACTATAAGAATCTATTGCGGAAACTTGTACGAATGCTTGTCCTAGAATATTAGCCACGTCTAATGGGGCAGAATGCATCTCACTTCCTGTTTTTAATACAGGGATGGACGATTCACTATAAATGCCTTAACTTTTCTCCATAAAGTGGTTAGATTTGTCACGTAATTTAGCACATGCTTGAATCAACTGTATTAAATGGTCTTTTATGCTTCTCGGTTTTCGATCATCTTTATCCAAATTTTGTTGTTGTGACTTATGGCACTTTACAAATCCGCTGCTAGTTTACCTATCAGCGATTTAAGCCGAGTAAGCGTCTCTTGATTTTTCAGTAGCTCCAACTAGGGCCAAGAGTACAACTTAGATACTTCATGCGTCGCATTCGTTTGCACAACCCCTTTTTACAGGGGGCACATTCACACACCTCACAGATAGAACACAGAAGAATAACCATGGCCGAATCGGGACTCGAATCCGGGACCCCAGATCACGGGGAAGACGCGCTACCCCTATGCCAGGACACCAGCCACCAAATTTTGTTCCTCCCTTCTTGACTTTACATAAACGCGTTCAACGGTTCACAAAAGCACTGAAATATTTTGTTGTTCTTCCAAACTAGGCGTCAGTGAAGAGCATCTTGTTGCTTTACTTCGTTTTAAAAATAAGTGCATAATTCATCTGGGTTGGGGGTGGAGCAGAACTAAGATTTGCTTCAAATATCAAATCTGATATTCTGAAGCTTGTAAGTGCAGAGGCAAATATTCCCAACAAAATTCAGTAAAAAATCTATTTATTTACAAAATGGATATTTTACATCGTTTTTATACTATTGCTAAATTTATTCCTAAAAATATATTTATTGATTTCTTCTTTAAAAAAAAGATCTATGCATATATATATATGAGCAGCCTCTTTCCTCTGCGCTAACTCGAATACAAATAAAAAAGAGAATGAATGTAGTAGAAAATTGTGAGATTTATAGCTATGGGCTATCATGATTAATAATTATAAATCAACTATAATAATTTGGACTAAACTATGACACAAATATTGACAAACATTTGTGTCATAGACTGTCTAAAATATTGGCACAAAGATACTTTGGATGGTATGTGCAACTCGAAAGATAATTTTTTTTTTAATTTTTTTTAATTAAGAGTTTAATTAATGACTATTTAAGTCAAATTTTAGCATTTAAAATACTAAGACATAAAATAAAATTGAAATAATCGTTTTTTTTTAAATATTACTATATTTTCAAACATAATTTTAAATACTCTTCATAACAACACTTTTCATTGTTACAATAATATTCTACTCGTTTTCTTTTATGCAAAAAATATTTTATCATTAGCTGTTCTTCCATTATCAACAGTTAAAATTTAAAAATGGAACCGTTCTTTTGCATTCTGAGCTGATTCGGTTCTATAACGCAGTTACAACATTACTGCTCCTTTCTATGATATATTAAACAACTCATTTCTGTGTAACATATAAAAATATATTATAGTTTATCAAGCTTGATGTTTTGCTTCTTTTTATTATATATTAAATTTTTATTGATTTATTCAAGAAATTCTTTCTCACATATTATTATCATTCTGAAACATATTCGGTCATATATAAAAAGAAACTACGATGTTGAATCGATTCATTTGGTATCTTTATATACTTTATTAGTTTTATTCAGTTCAACGAAGTAATTAGGTTAGTTGGAGTTTATACATTTTCATTTCCGGATGCAGGTTAAAATGGCACGTAAAGATTGTATGTGTATGTGTGTGTGTGTGTTATATGTACATATGCAACAATGACGACAACTCTGGCAAAACAGCTGCCTGTGAAAGCCGGACAATATATACACATACAGGATATCCAAACAAGTTCAAAAGTTTTTCAAAAATCTGACTAAAGATTACTTTAGTCAGTTAAATTTGTATAATATATATAATTAATTTAACCAAATTATTCTGACCTGACACAAAAAAAGAATATAAAATGCAATGGCTTCCTTAGGTAAAAAGGAAAACAATCAATTCTTCCAATTTTGAGCATTACGAATTTTATGCCAAAATGGTAGACGCATTATTCAAGTTAAAATTAGATACAGTTGAAAGTCTGGTAAATTTATTTTGTTGAAATTACCCTTCAATTAATTTTAAATTTTTTAGCTCAATTAGTAAATAATTTGATTCAAAGAAATGCTAAATCTGTATTTAATATTTCTTTTTTGATCTTTTTCGGATTTTCTTTATTTTTAACTTGAAAGTGGAAACTACATGCAGAACCTGACAACAAAGTTTCTCAGTTGAAATAAGCTATTTGCAAGTCCCAAAGAGGTTTATATAAGATTTTGAAATTTTTTATAGTTCTGATGACAGTAAAAAAAATCCAGTAATTCGTTAATATTACTTCTGGATTGACGCTAATATATTTCAATTTTGTTTTATTTAGGTTTATCTTCGTTCAATCATTGGATACAAAAAACAGAATTGTAAAATCAACTATGACTGCCTCATTCGTTCCATCTCTGAAACATTTGCTTCTGGCCGGAACCGTTATTAGAATCTGCGAAAATCCACAAGTTAGATATTTCATTGATGAATTAGACTATTTGTGGGATAAAAGCGCTTGGGAAGACAAATGGAAAAGATTAATGGACAAGGCAAAGGGCAAAGTATCTGAACTACACGTACCACCTTAGCTACAACAAAGCATCTTAGCTCTAACCAAGCCTATATCTCTGGAGATGGCAAGGTTTAAGCACGATCATTCAATGATTCTTGGAAATAGATTTGATTTTCAAAACTGTCACTTCTTTTGGACGCCTGATGGTATATTAGACAGACAAAAAACAGCCGAGATGTTAATTCGAAACGAAAACATAAGCATCACAAATCGCTTTATATTGGCATGTTGTTATTTTCTCGAAGACGAAGTAAAGAAGATGTATGAAATCATAAATTCATCAGGAAAAATTGAGTTGGAACACTTTCGGACTATTCTAATATTTCAGATTGCACAGGCACAAATACTTGGTAATTATTCTGAACTTGTACAAGCGTTAGTAAATGATATTTTTCCAAGTACATTTTGGAAATACCACCTAAGTCCTCTTTGGTTGCGATATTTTTTCGATAAATTAAAATCAACAGGAAAGAAAAATGCACTGAGTTCACTGTGAAAAATACGTTCAAAGACCACGACAATTTTAGGTTTTGTATTTCCCAGCTGAATGAAGAACAGAGAGAATCAGTTTTCAAAGAGAATCCCCTTCGTTTACTGAGATTCCTCTTGGATTGGCCGTATCAAAGTTTGTTCTCGGAGGCGGCAGAACAAATGTGGAAGTATCTTCAAGAAAGAGATTTCAGATATTTGCTATATTTCATTATTTATAATTGCATTGCTGCCGATTGGTGTGACTTTGATTATGTTAATCTGCTGAAAGAATTTTGGCAGCAAAGTCCGGAACATTTGAAAGATTATATACGAAACGATTCGATATATGAGCCAGTGAAAATGGTGATTTCTCATGATTTGATAAAACTTTTCCCAATGGAGGAAATAATTCGAACATCCTTTCATGTTGACCCACCAAATGACACAAATGTTTTTCTTCAAGAAGGTAATTTATTTCCTTTACATTAACTTTGCTCAAGTGATGTTTTTTTATTGCAGTAAAAAAAAATTGTATAATTTTTTTATGAATTTCTTTATATTACTTACAATCCATACCAATATAGGCTGGCAATACGGATTATACCACAAGCTGACGAATCAATGCTTAATAATGTAGTTTCATTCAATAGCAAGTATATTGTAAGAGTTGGATGGTATCAGGAATTGGCCCTTTTGGAACTACACATTCTAATCGCTTATGTATTTATTAACACTAATGATTTTAATTTTGCAAGCTCTATCTGACTGGCTATACCATTAATTTTAAAGCTTTGAACATTAGAGGAACTAAACGAAAAACGGTATGCTTCTTTTCGTAAATGGGAAACTTCCAATCATTATCGATTTCAAAGTAATGGCTAGCATAGTAAATACAAGTCCCAATACTTCTGCTCCGAAGTTTTTGAAGGAAAGAAGGTGATCCTGGAAAAATATTACATATTTTTGCTAGAAAATGCGCTTTCGTTTTGCTCTGTAATTACAGACAGAATGAAAGATACTGTCAAGGAAATAGCTCTTTCTTCTTTTATAGAAAGGGAAAATGTGGAAACTTAGCTTATTTTTTGATACAGAAAATTTTTTCGAAATTCTCATAGAAATGCAAAAAAATTAAACTAAAATTTTATTTTTTGATTAAAAAAATTTTTGTAATTATGAAATTGGTGTTCAACTACATTTTTTTAATCTTACAACTTCATAATTTATCATTATTCAGCTACAATTCCGTAAATATTTATTTGTTAGAAAGAAGAAAGCAAGTAAAATAATTGAAATATTTATTTGGAGAGCTTTAATTTATATTTAAAATTAATTATTATTTTGTTACAATGTCTTTATTAAATGTATTTATATCAGCCAAAACTATTATCATTTTTACATAGGTGATTACATTAAAAGATTAAACATTAAGAATATTAAATTAAAAAAATGTAAACATTTTTCTTTTGAAAGTAGTTTCTGAATCCATTTCCTGGGAAGTCGCACTGATTTTTATATCCGTATTTATATACGTCTTAATGCTATTTTACATCTGTAAGTGCTATAGTCTGAAATTTATTTTTAGGTAAAATTTTCTTACCGAAAACTATATAAATTAAAATCTATCGAATAATTTTTGTTTAAATTTGATTTAATAATTTCTCAATAAGTTCTACAGTCCCTGAACTACAAAATAGGTAACCTATTCATTTAGAAATAAATATTTTATGGTTGTTTTAATGCTTCATAATGCGAACAAATTCAAAAAGTTTATGTTATTTATCAGTCCAACTCCAAGATTTATAGTGTGTAGAAATACATACTTACATATTACATGCATACTTATTTTATAATTCATGAACTAGGTAATATATTTCTTTGGCTATATGCAAAATTTTAAGCAAATCGTTTGACAGAATGAAAGAGTTACGCTGATTATACTGCTTTATATTTCTTTTTAACCGAAAAATATCCTTTTTTTTTTTTTCGCGCACGGTTAAACTTTTTTTTACACTTGTTTTTTAATTTCTTTGACATCTTTCTTCCGTAATGATAGTTTTAGTTAGTTAATCTTTACCTAGTTAGTTAACCTTAATGATAGTTTAGATAGTTAATCTTTACCTAGATCTTTACAAATAGTACAATTTTCATCCGCATGAATTAGCGAAACATTGCATTAAGTGGCGTCGTAAAAATGTTTGAAACTGTGTAGGTATGTTGGGAATAGATACGGCCCATTCCAACATACCTACACAAATTAGTATTATACCCCCCCCCCCCCTCCCGATTCCGAGTTGAGTTGTACCCTCCTGCTGATATCCCCCTTTTCCTGTCCCCTTCAGAGTTTAGTTGTTTCCCCGCTGATGCCCCCTTTCTGATTTGAGTTGAGCCCTCGTCTGAGTTGAGTTGTTTCCCTATTGTTGCTTCCCCCTTAACTTCCCCTTCTGTGTTGAGTTGTTTCCCTTCTGCTTCATCTCCTAGAGTTGAGTTGATACTCTCCTTTTCCCACATGACGTCATCTTGGAGTTGAAGGTTTTTAGAGCTGTCTTGAAGTTAAATTGTATTATTTCTCGTCCTCCACGTGGGTTGTTATGAATTGAAGTGAAGGGTGGCGAATGACGTTATTTTTGCAGTCCAATCTCGATTTTCGCAAATCTTCGTTAATTTGGAGTCCTTCATTACAGCATAATTATTTGAATTAATTTGATTAATCTAATGAACTATTTTTTAACTGAACTTACTTTGCATGATTCCGATGAGCAGACTTGGCAAAACTTCAAATGTCCGACCATCTATTCCGTAATGCAGCGCGTTGACCACTAGACCGGATGGGGATTCGATAAGATTAGGAAATATAATCTGTTTAGATTTGACAACACGTGACCGTCAATGATATCACTTTAGCGTATGTGTGTTACAACAGGTTGTGTGCATGCCTGAACATGGTAGTACTTGCATGGGGAGCCAGTAATATGATGTCGCGAAGAGTTGAGGTGATTTAATGCTGATTACAACTATTTGAGAAAAGGTTGGGTTGTCCGTCTTCGACATGATGTTTGCCTTCCATGTTCTCATTGGTCGACAAGGGTTATACGCAGTGTGGCGATCTCGCAAGGACCGAAATTGGAATTTTCTGATTGGCTTTTTTAGTAAAGCAAAGTGAACTGAGTGTTCCGTTATATCTCTCTTTTGAGCTACTCATCCTCTACGGTAAATCATTTCGTTTTGGATCTTTGCCCGTGCTGTATTGTATTAATTTAACTTGTGTTCCTCTATTGCTGGGCTTTTTTGAATTTGCCGAAAGATGTCATTCATTAATGCGTATGGAAGTTCAAAACGCAAGAATGATCAACGTGAGCATGTGGTTAAAAAAATGTGTAATAACGACCGAACGAAACGAGAAATTTCTTTGAGTATGTTACCAAAAAATATGGTACATCTCAATGATGATTTGTTTGTAATGGTAAATACATTTCATAATAAACTCAAGTTCACGTTCGAGTTTATGTAACAGATGACAGTGGCTTCCTCCATCCTACGAAAGAAGGAGTGCCTTTGAAGCCTAAAGTATGGAATTCTGTTCTGCCTACACTTCGCACTTTTCCTGCACTTTTGGATCCCGATGCCGAGGCTGTTGTGAAGAAAGATGTGTTCATTTTCAATCACAGTGTCAACTCTCAAATGTGTATTAGTTTACAGAGATATTTTCAAAGAAAGGACAATTCATTTTATCTGGTATCAGTTTTACTTCTCATTAGTAGATAACATGTTGGGATTTAATTTTTCACTCAAAATATCAGAATTAATTGTAATACTATTTCCTTCATCAAATTTATGCAAATCATCAGTTGTGTACATATTAGGTTTGGAAGACATTAAATGAATTTTATGTATGTGCTTGCACAAATTGCTACAGTCTTCACAAGAGCAATGATACAAATGATTGCACAATGCCGTACAATTAATATTTATACATTTAAAGCTGCAATGATCCAATAAAACACAAGCATCTGCAGTTTTTCTTACTACATATATCTTCCCTTTTACAGATGAGATTTAACCTCCCAATGATTGTCATACTCAATGACATCTGTATTCTGAATCTTTACAGCCCTGTCATGTTTATCTTTAACAGTTTTAGTGAACTTGGAATGAGTAGGAATATTATTAATAACATTACATGAATATTTTAAAAATCGATCCCTTTCCATTTTTAAAAGAGTTGAAACAAGATCATCTATTCGCCTATTATACTTACGCTCAAGATATATTGTTTTTAACTGATTGTGAAAAGATCCACAATAATTGTTAGTATTGGTATTACCATGTGGAAATCGTCTAAAACAGGTTGCCCATAATTCTTTTATCCCAGAATAATTTCTAATAGAGGTGGGTCGTTCGCAAACGAACGGGTCCTCTAAGTGAACGAACTGAATCAGGTCGCCATCTTTTGAATATGTCGTTCGTTCTCGAACCACTTTGTGAACCCGGCTATTCCCGTTTATTAGCTGTGTGGACCTGGCTAATTCCGTTCTCGAACGACGGTGTGGACCCGGCTATTTCAGTTCATTAACTGTGTGGACCTGGCTATTTCCGTTCGCGAACGACAGTGTGGAACTTGCTAATTTCATGCGTGAACCTCCTACAGATAAGAAGACAAATGCCGAGGGACGGAAATGCCACCTGTTTATTTCCTTCCCCTTTTCTCAGCAGGGTCGTAAAACGGTGCGGGGCGATTTTGTCTTTTTAACAGTGGTTGCTTCCGTTCCCGCTGTCACTGTTGATTGGTGTCTCCAGAAAGTGCTTGAGGGTAGATGTTTAATTTACAGTACGCTTTCTGCAGCTACTAAAATGTCTTGATAAAATGCCGGGTTATCGGAAAGTTAGTTTCAACTCAAAAAGAAATGAATAAAATACTCTGTGAAGATTCAGATTA
The DNA here is from genome assembly GCA_026543865.1 of Argiope aurantia. NCBI lineage: Eukaryota > Metazoa > Arthropoda > Arachnida > Araneae > Araneidae > Argiope > Argiope aurantia. The sequence continues at coordinate 248,962 of JAPMOR010031545.1, read as the reverse complement.
ATCTCATTTGATATAAGTGATGAGGAAGATGCTGGATTTGACACTTCAAACTCTTTTCAAGATGAAAATATTTCTACTTTGTTAGAAAATGATTCTGATAGCGAGGACGATATTGAAGTTTCTGAAAATAGATAACGCAGGACAGATTATTGAATGGAAATCAAATTTGATAGAAAATAAAAGTATTTCTATTCCAAAATTCGACCAATTTTTAGGCCCAACCCATAATTTACAAATATCGGAATGGAAAAATATTAAATTAAAAAAAAATTAATACATTAAAATGCTTATTGTTTCCGATAACTGTGTTTAAAATAGTATTAATTATTTTTCAAAACTCAATCTCTCCCATACCAGTTCTTGAAACAGTTTTAATTATAAAATAACAAATTAAATATTCCTTCCTTAAAGAATTTTGCAAATCATTTGAAAATTGGCTGATATTATATCTTTATATTGGCTGATATCGTCTGGAACACAAAAAAATTAGCCGAGGTAATTTTTTTAAATACAAATTGGTAGAGAAAAGAAATTTTCAGAAATTTCTACAGTAAATGTGAGAAAAAGAGGCATTTAAAACTATTATTTGCTATTTTTTTTTCTTTAGAAATTTGTACAATAATTTAATTGTTAATAAAACTGTGTTTTTGTTCCACGCTGGAGTTATTCTAACTGTTTTTTTTTAGGTATATGAGTTGTTTATTTATTTTTAAATTTAAAAACTGAAAAGTACTTACTGAATTGCAAAAAGAAAACCATTCATAAAAAAGTTTAAAGAAGGTAAAAAGACTTATTTATCATGATATTAACTGAAAAAAAAAGGTAAAACAATTCCTAATTTTCTTATTTTGTTAAAGAATTATTCAAGTATTAGTATCAAATATTTTATCTGAGTTCAAAAAATCTGTTACATTATTAAAGTCGATAAAAATTGAACACACGATTAAAGGAGTTTTTAATTGAGAAGAAAGGAATCGGGAAAGAAAATAAGAAATCATTTCTTTGATACGATACTCCCAAAAAGAATTCATATGCAAGTAATATTATTATGAATTATATCACAATTATGGTAATTAAATTGCATATTATTAATTATGACGTAAAAAAATTAAAGCTTTTCTTTTTATAACTCTTATAGAAATCCCCCCCCCAAATGAAATTTCTCTTCTTATATAAAGTCTTGTCCTGAGTGATGCCCAGCATAAAGCCATTGAAATTAGAAGCATGTAATTTGGGAAGTAATTTTTTGCACCTTAGAGGCATACTAAGCACGGATTTCTCAAACTTTTAATTCAAAATTTACTTTAAAAAATAGAATTTTAATGTGTTTTTATCAAAGCATATTATCGCATAAAAATTATTTCGACACCGTTTTAAAGGTTAAAAAAGAGTAGTATTTGAATAATAAAAATTTTGGACATGGTTTATAACAAATACTTTTATTATAATGAAATTCAAAATGACATTTCTTCTACGAATCATTGAATCGCATTATTTTGCAGCTGTTAAAATAATTATAAAAGAAAAAAATGCTTTTATTCTTATTGCTATTTGGTTAAAAGGGCTTTTATGTTATACGCAAAAGCACTTTGAGCTAGATGGATGAAATTTGGTATACGGTCTTCACACCAAACTTGTAGATTTCGATCAAATTTTCTGTAACATCTGTGTAGAGGAAATCTGTCTATCTGACTGTTTCAAATATAAGTTAGCATGGTAACTACAAAACGAAGAGAGCTAGATAGTTTGGTACACAGATTTAGTATCTATTGTATAAACATCTGTCAAATTTTGTGTCAAAACCAAGAAGGGGTTCACCGCATGTCGGTCTGTACTTTCAGATATATGTAAACGCGATAACTCAAAAATAACTAATTTGAACTAAAATATATCAAATTTGGTATGTAATTTTGTGACTATAAGTATAGTTTTGAGTAAAAATTTTGTTTTAATCATTTCTATTATAAAGGATTTTAAAAACTTAATTAGAACTTGGCATTTTTCTATCATCAATTTCATGGCAGTTTTGCCAGTCGTATGATGATTGATACCCATTGGTAAGCTTTAGTTTTTAGCTTTATAAGATAGCAAATAAAATTACTTAATAGAACGAGCATTACTTACTTAATAGAATGAGTAAGAAGGATTATTTAATACTCTTTCTATCTCAGTCATGTTTGATCGTCATAGTTGTTGCTTCTATAAAAATCACACACAAAATTTGTGGTCATATTGAAAATACATCATTTGTGCTTCTACATGACTATCGGCATTTTCAGAAATGTTTATGTATATTTTATTTTAATTTTAAGAAATGTTGGAAAAGCTCATAAATCTTTATTGTTAATCTTATAAAAGTTGACTTAATTTTTTGGTATTAATATTTTTTTTTCAATTATATAATTATTTCTATGTTTTTGTCAAATCCAAAAAAGCATAATTTTACAATACAAAATGTTGTGCAAATAGAAAAATAAATATTAAAATTTATTAAATAAGCGTTTAAAATTAATTTTTAAGATTTTTTTTCAGTAAAAGCTATACATTGTTTTAAAATTTAAAAAAAATTCTGTGATTAGAAAATATGCAGTTTACATATACATACTTAAACAAAGGTAATTAAAAGTACTTTATTTTTGCAGCAGATTGTCACTACGCACCCTGTAATCTTTTACTTATCATATTATAAATTATTAAATGATAATTTAAGATATATTATTCTACTAAAGAGTGAACATAAAAAATGCAAGTAACCATATATAAGAATAAATGTAATAGTAAAGCTCTTAAAAAATAAAAATCTAATGAAATTTGCGCAAGTATAAAACAATTGAAATATCAAAATTCCGAAAGCTCGAGTTCTAAGTGAATCCTGTCCTTAATTAAGTTGACACGACTATTGGCATATATTCCAGGAAGTAAAAATAAATAAATAAATAAAAAAAAAAAAATAGAAATAAAAGCTGAATAAATAAATATATAACTGAATGATGATTTATAATGTTACTTTAAAATTTATTGTGCAATATTAAAATGATGTAATATCTTGTAAGAATACTTTTATACTTAGTAAACAGGGGTGAGCTTAATTTTTTACGGAATTATCTAAATGTAATTGGAAAAGCCCAAACTGCCAAAATAACCCATCATGAAAGATATTTCAGAATAAAATAAAAAGTAAAAACGGACCTAAAAAACGCCTTTAAAAAGCATTTTAAAAAAACCATTAAATAACACTGTAATCTCAGGCAGTAGAATAACTCAGATATGATCAAAATTACAAAGCCTGTTCCTTCATTCCGACCTGCGAGAGGGGAACAAAATCATTCGAGTCTATGAATTCCCCCATTCTCTGCTTTATGTGTACCTTTTTCCCAGAACGAACTGCATATGGCAAAATAACAGCGCATGCCTCGAGAAGTAAACACTTACAGTAGAAGTCACCTTTCTTTACGACACTCAATACAACCGGAAATTTCCGGTTTGTTCAGTGACGTAATGAGTCAAAAGCAACAAAGTCGGTCGTTCCACGACCCCCGATAGACAAGGCCTGAAGACTTACGTCACAGAAAGTCATGACGTCGTTCCGAGAGGTTACACGAGTGGGTGCGAATTGGGGGGACCGAGGGAGGAATTTCACCCTCTTCAAGTTTACTGATAAGAAACGAACTCTTTTCCTCCCACGCCATGTTTTAGCCAGTGGCCCTCCTGTGTTTGAGTAGATAGGAAGCGCCATTTCTTATTTGCAAGAAAAGTCATTTAGATTACTAAAAATAAGGAATAGAAATGCCTTTGATCTGTTGTGTTCCAAACTGTAATGGAGATTACAGGAATGGCCCAAGAGTAAGTGTTTTTGCCTTTCCTAAAAATGAAGAGCTTGAAAAGAAATGGTTAAGTGCCATACATCGTGAAGGATTTTATCCGACGCAGCATAGTAGGGTAAGCTTATTTAATTATTTTAAACTAATGCTTAATGTTTCTAAATGAAAAATAATTTATTCTCACATTAGAAATTTAACAGCTCAGTAATATCCATTATTCGGGATTTTAATCAAGTGCATTATGAAAAGAATTATTTCATAAAATGCTGTAATGATGTCAGTATTATTGTCAATAATAATTATAATATTTGCCGGAATTATGTTTACATGCTTTGTTTACTATTATATCTATAATTACGTTTATATAGTTAAATTTTATTATATAACATAACGATAAAAGCATGAGAGTAAACAATAATAATTATATATTGTTTTATGTTGTATATTTGTTACTGTATTTAAATTAAACATTAAAGGAAGTCAATATTTACGAATAATTTCCTTTACTGTAGATCTGTGAATTACATTTTTAAAAAAATGATATTGAAAGAGAAACTATTCTATTTGATTCGAAGTCAGGAAAATTATTAAGTGCCCCTCTTAAATATCCGAGACTAGTGATTGGAGCAATTCCACCTCAGATGCCAAATTGTGCCTCTTACATAATGTCATCTTCAACATTTCATAGGGAAAATCCAGAAATAAAAAAGATGAAATTGGAGCAACAATATATAGAGAAAGCTCTCCAGGAAAGCATAAAAGAAAAAAAGAAATACGATGAGACAAGAGAATTTAAAAATTTGGAAGAACTAAAGCAGCGCATTTCGTTAGTAAATTTGAAAAATTTCTGGCATATCATTCATAAAGAAAACAAAATTTTATTCGTGAATATTGAATTAAGTTCTGATCCTGAAATTGCATTGTCTGTTGTAATAAATGATTTATTAGAGGTGTCAGCTTTTGTTGGAAAAACAAGCTTGTCAAATATTCCAAACATTTCTTCCTTACCTATAAAAATCAATAACATCACCACTTTAAATGAAATATTAGAGCATCTGCCAGAAATGAAGACAAATAATTCATTGCTGAATTCTGATATTGTTTTCCAGATTCATAATTTCATGGATAATTTAAATATAACCCAAGAAAATTTAACGAATGTTATAGCATTTATTAAAGAGCAATCTGCCTTGATTATTCAAAATGAGCACAGTAAAAGGTACTCCACTGAAATGATGATATTCTGCTCATTATTTTATTCAATGGCTCCGCATGCATATAAATTTGTCAGAAAGTCTGGCTATATTTTGTTACCTCATCCTGTAACTTTGAGAAATATATGCATTCCTATCAACACTTGCCCTCAGTCAGAGCAGAACGAATTGCATTTCTTAAGATACATTAAGCAGAAATTACAATTCATAGTATCTGCAGATAAAAATGTGATTCTTCAAATAGATGAGATGCACATCAAACCCTACTTTGAGAAATATATCAGGTTTCAGTTATAATTCAGAAAATGCCGCCACAAGTGTTGTGACTTTCATGATAAATAGTATTTCATCGTCATATAAAGATGTTGTTCACATTCTTCCTGTAAATAAAATAGCAGCAGACGTTTCACATGCATTCATTAAAAAAATTATTATTGGATTAGAAAACATTGGTTTTAAAGTGATATGTGTAGTAACAGACTACACTTCAGTCAATCAAAAAGCAATGTCTCAGTTCGCTTCTCCTTCACGTTCATATTCAATTCTTTATCCTCATCCGGTAGATAACGAACGACCTCTTTTTTTCATGATCGATACTGTCCATTTATTTAAGAACATTCGCAATAACTGGATCAATCAAAAGAATGTTGATAAGTGTATGTTTTACCCTAATTTTAAAGAAACCACCTCAGAAAAAAATTCACAAGATTGTATTAAAAATTCTCTGGAAAGTAATGATAATGTTATTCACTCTAATGATGAAATAATTCAGGGTTCTTGTAGTAAATCTGACAATAAAGTAGATTTTAATACAGCATCCTTCAAAACATTAAAATTATTGTATGAAACTGAAAAGAAGAACATCGTTAAATATGCATACAGTTTATCCTTAAAAGCATTGGAGCCCAATAATTTAGAAAAACAAAATGTCAAATTAGTACTTAAAATTTTCAATACATTTATACCTGAAAGTCTAATGAATTTGGGAGAGAAGTATGAGTTTCCCCACTACAAAGAAACAGCAGAATATATATAAGAATAATAAATAGGTGGTGGGATATTGTTAATGTAAGAACTCCGTTCACAGGAATCCGTGAAAATAATGTATATAAAAACCACTGACATCATCTGAAACCGACAAAAGATTCAAGTTTTTAGATGTATCAAGTTTTTAGATGTAATTTTGAAGTTTTCTAATCAAAAATATTTCGCAACAGATATAATTTTTAATGATGTAGTGAATGAAGAACAAGTACATGATTATGGCAAAGGCATTTCAGGACATAAAGCGGAAAATGTTTATAGATTGGTAATCTGGTCTGCAGTCAATGCATTATTGAATAATTACATAATAGTTTGAAAAGCTCTTCTGAAACCGGAAAGGAAAGAAAATTTGATAAATTTAGTAAAGATATTTCTAACAAAGTAATGATAAAATATATAGTTAAATAAGAAAGCTCTTCTAATGTTTCAAAGATTTATGGGATATTTTTTGAATAGAATACTGTTTCGTGAAATATTGTTTTTATTTCTTTCTTGGAGTTGACGCCACGGCAAATGTTCATAAAACCATTATTGTATGGAATTGTTTTGAATTTAATTAACAAAAGCATTGCAAGTGTATTTTTTATATTATAATTTAAAAATTTATGTACCATATATGAAGAAGAAATTTTGAAATTTTTTAATCAAAAATATTTCGTAACAGATATAATTTTTAATGATGTAGTGAATGAAGAACAAGTAAATGATTATGGCAAAGGCATTTTTAATGATGTAGTGAATGAAGAACAAGTACATGATTATGGCAAAGGCATTTTTAATGATGTAGTGAATGAAGATAATAGTATTAAATCTAGGGGAGATACACCTACTGGGAAACCTGCCCTGCACATAATGCAAAAAAGGTAATGCATACCAAGCACCGTACCTCCAGGGTGATGTGGAAAGCGTCTGCACTTTAATTATCAATGAATTCTACAATATATGGGTGTTGAATTGCATGATATGGAAGTATATGAAATGATATTAACAAGGGAAAAGTAATTTCTCTTCACTCACTAGCGCGCGGAGACTTCAGGTTAAGGGAATGAAGTGTACCGTCTCGTTGTGACGTCACGGAAAGCCGCAGAGGCCTTGTCTATCGGGGGTCGTGGTCGTTCTCGAACGAAAGAGCCTAACTCATTCGTTCGTGAACGAAAGAGCCTAACTCATTCGTTCGTGAATGAAAGAGCCTAACTCATTCGTTCGAAGAGCCGAAATCGTTCCCGAACGACCTGAAACGAACGGGTCAAATTGGTGAACGAACGATTTTGAACCGAATCTTTCAAATGAACGAGATTTCCCATCACTAATTTCTAACAAAATAATCAATAAAATTTTGGCATTCATTTGAATTGCAGTTGATAAACATTAAAAGTTTATTTTCAAAATTTATTTCAGACACTTCCTTCATCATTTTTAATAACTCGTGTAACATTTTTTGACGGCGAAACTTATCACATACTTTTGAAGATAACTGCCTTTTCCAAGCGCGAATGACGTGCCATTGGCATAGTAGATGCTTTATATTTGGACCAAATACAGAATTAAATGCTTTAAAGGAATAACCATCATCATCGGTCATTACAGTATTTACATTCAGGTCAGGAATCCTACAATGTAAACTTGAAAATAAAGCAATTAAGATATGGTAATCTAAATCATTAGTGATAAAATGTGCAACTGGATCTTGACCATACTCATCCTGAACATGCAGAGAAAGAAGATAAAAGTCATAAAAGTTTGTGCCATGAGTTGCATTAATACAAAGAATTTTATCTGAATGCTTAACTAACATATCCTTTTATGCTTTAGTCTGTAAACCTAATGCAAAAGAACTTTCATAGTTTGGCAAATTATGTAAATGTGCAGGGCCCAAAATTGTTTTCGACTTCTGTAATTTAAAAATTAAAATAGGATTGTATGGCTCTTTCCTTAATTCCTCTACTATACAAGAAACAGACATGGCATCATTGGCTGGCTGAAATGAATTGCGTAAGCGCCTTAAATAATTCTGTACAGTTTTACGAGATATGAAGGCTTCCTTTGTAGGAAAAAAATTTCTATTATCTCGACATCCTACATCGCCACGTAATAAACTTACAATTTTTGAAACGGGAAAGGAAAGTAATAAGTAAGATTTAATTAAATCGCGTGGACTTTCTTTAAGGGGGTGATATTTAGTGTTGTCGTAACTGACTTGATGGTTATGAATGGAATAATATGTAACCAATATCAAATTCTTTTGTTCACATATGCAGATCTTAACAGGACAACTTATATTGAATGGAATTACCCCCTTTTTATTTTTACGTTTACCGTTTCGCTCTGCCCTTGAATTAATCCTTGATTGATATGACGGATGAAAAAATTGACAAGAATAATAATAGAATGTTTTCTCACCACATATTTTTTTTACCAGTTGACTTTTTAAAATAAGTAAGAGTACCAATAGTTTCAGATTCTAACCAAATTTTAAAACTGGCCATAGAATTGAAAGAATAAGTTTTGATGTTTTTAATGTCATGCACAACATTAAGATGCTTATTTAAATTCCATACACTAACATAAGCTTTATCACATTCTGAACAAAAATACGATTCATGTTTCTTGTCACCAGTACATTTTTTTGTGTGTGTGTGTGTTCATTAAAATATTCATTACCACTATAAAATCTACCACACTCTAGACACAACTGGGGAGAATTTTCACATTTATCAGTTAAATGTGGATTATCTAAAGTTGTTTCGACTGGCACTAAACATAATTTGGGCTTTTTTTACAATTTCTGCTTGAGAACTAACACTAGCCTCCAATAAATTATTACAATTGCTTTTTGGTAAAACATCACAAACCTTTGGTTTACAGCGTTTTAAATGATTTGTAAAAGAGGGTCTTGAGGAATAAAATTTTAAGCATACCTCACATTTTTTTGGACAAGAACTCTTAACGCGTTCTACACATTTATATTTTCTTAAATGCTTTGAAAATGATGACTTAGACAAATAAGTTTTCCCACAATAATCACAAGTCTTTGAATATGAGAAATTCTGGGTACCTCCTCCAGTGATATTTATTTGTTTTAAATTTAGAGCCAAAACTATATTTGTCCTATTTTCTTCTTTACAATCATCTAGTAACACTGCAAATTTATTTGTTGTAGGAATACTGCAGATAACATTTTCATAGATATTTTTGTCACATTTTAAAAAATATTTTTACTTATCTTAGTAATTCTTGCCTTTCCAAGTTTGTTGGAAGCACATGCTGGCCGACACTGAGCTCGGGAAATGCGAGGAGCTTCTGGTTCAGAGTGGACTAGGGATGTGTGAGCAGGTTCTGGTTCAGAGTGGACTGGGGATATGCGAGCAGGTTCTGGTTCAGAGTGGACTGGGGATGTGCGAGCAGGTTCTGGTTCAGAGTGGGTTGGCAGAGTGCATGCAATAACTGACTGACTGCAAGTTGGAAGAAAGGAAACAGCAGCAGGTAGAAATGGTGGAACAACAGGTACATAAAATGGAGGATAGGGCACAGAAACAGAATGGAATGGCAAGAACTGAACCATAGGCATATAGGAAACAATAGGTACAAGAAATTGAACATGACCAGTAGGAGGCACAGGCGGAGAGACTGGAAGAGTAGGAGGCACAGGCAGAGAGACTGGAAGAGAGCGAGGCACAGTCGGAGAGACTGGAAGAGAGCGAGGCACAGTCGGAGAGGTTGGAAGTGAGCGAGGCACAGTCGGAGAGGTTGGAAGTGAGCGAGGCACAGGTGGAGAAAGTGGAAGTGAGCAAGAAGCAGTTGAGACTGCACAAGCTGAAACAGATGGCCAAGAAGCAGGATGTTTAGACCAAAATGGTGAAAATGAAGATTGCCTTGAGGAAGACAATGCAGGAAACTCAGTGGAATCCAAAATGGATTTAGGAGCAACTGATTGACATTTTTGATCCTATAAAAATTATATAAGAAAAATGAATAACAGATCTTTTAAAACATTCTGGACATTAAAAAAATCAATATAAATTATATATAATCAGATAACAAATGCATTTATATATATACCTTTTGAGAAGCTGATGGAAAAGAAGAAACATATGAAGGAACTGGGTCAACAGAAGTTGGTACCTCGCTACAAGGCAAAGCAGAACCAGAATGCTGTGGCCACGATGACAAAAATGAAGGCTTATCACAGGAAGACAATAGAGGAAACTCCAAAGAATCCAAAATATATCCTGGGGTGATCAACTGGCAATTTTTCCCCTACAAAATTTAAACAAAAAACAAAATAAATATAAATATTTTTCCAACTTTCATCAGCACTTAAAAAATATACATTATTATAAATTGCATATAAACAATAATATTCATACATACCTTTCGAGATGCATTATCTGAAGAAATGCATTTCTTTAAAAATCTACAGAAATAATTGGCCAAGCGAAGATCACCACATTTATTAGGATGTAAACCATCCTTTCCCAGGAAACCAGACCAGGATGGCTTGTTAGAACTGCAAAAGATAAAAGCATCTTCATTATGGCACAACTTTTCTAATGCCTTATTTACAGCTTCAATCTTATGGTTTAAGATTTTTATATTTTTAACAGTTTTCCAGTAATCGTTTTCAAAGTAATTAAAATCTCTAGGAATGATACTGGAGAAAATAATTTTTGCCTTTGGATTGACTCGTAAAATCTCATTAGCCAGTGACCTATACTTTTAAAGTATTATTTCTACACTATCAACTGATATGTTATTGGTGCCAACATGCACTAAAATCCAATCATAGTTTTTCTTTATTTTAGAAATTCTACTGCTTAACCTCTCAATGGTTGTTCCTCGGTAAAAAATAACATCCAAATCCTCAGATAAATGCTCTTTCAAGCGTTTAATCATCGAATCTCCAATCAAAAGAATATTCATTGTGACACAGTTAAATATTCTAAACTGATTTCCTTATAACAAATGATTAATACCAATAAATATCTGAATAATATGCACACAGATAAGCTAATCCAAGATCAAATAGAGCAAAGTCAATACAATACTGAGATATTTCCAAATTCTACTAGCTACCACATGAATGATACACTTTCTACTGTAAGACAAATAACTAGTCACTAAAAAACATTTCTATACAATGTAATCAAAGAAATTTATTTCTTAATTATTTTTTATACAATTGAAAGTAAAATTTACTGCAAATAAATAAAATGACAAAAGCACTAGTAAAATTCCTCTCACTAATTAACTCTATAATTAAACAGAAAATTATGGCACACAATCAATGAGAAATAAATATTTAAGGCTATGCAATTAAATTTAGATTCACTTATTACATGAAAAAACAAAATATCAAATAACACTAATCAAACTCCTCGTTTACACTTAACCCTAATTAGTACGTTTACTATTAACCCTAATTAATACTATCTTAAAAACAATAGTTTTAAGCAAACGAAAAAAATTATAACAAAATTTTCTTAAAGAGATTAAATAAGAAAATAAATAAAAATAAAGCCTGTAAGAGTTTTCTTCAAAGTGAATCACTCGCTGACAATTGTTAATCCTTCTTTCCTCTTGAAACAAAGAATGAATACTAATGAAACGACACGACACGCTCAGTAACAGAATGATTAACGCGTTATGATGACGATAACAAAATGCGAGCTCCTTTTATAACCTCGGTAGGACAACTTCGTGACTTTTGGCAGCGTGCCAAATTTCGACTTACTACCGGGAGTAAATTCCGGCTAAGCTGCACCAAACATTGATCAAAAACGTAAAACCATGTATGTAAAATGTTTAAACATAAGCGCTGCGATGCAAGATAAACATGAAATAAATGTTAAACAGCGAAGAATAAGGAATAAAATAGCAAAATATTAAAATTTCAAATGAAATCTGAAGTTCATATAAACATCTCAAATACAAAAAAGGCTAAAATATGAAGAAAATTTTTTAATTTTTGATAAAAATCCAATACGTCTAAGAAAAGCAAACAATTGTGGGTGAGGCCTTTCCCCCAACAAATCTTTCAGATCTACATCAGTAGTATCAAAAAAATATAGACGAAAGGGATTGAAATCAGAACATTCCGTCAAAACATGGTCAACTGAGTCTGGCACTCCGCATCGGTTCCGGTTCTCTAAACAACAAATGCTTGTGAGTGTAACGAGTGTGCCCAATTCGAAGGCGAGTTAGCCCACGACCCCCGATAGACAAGGCCTGAAGACTTACGTCACAGAAAGTCATGACGTCGTTCCGAGAGGTTACACGAGTGGGTGCGAATTGGGGGGACCGAGGGAGGAATTTCACCCTCTTCAAGTTTACTGATAAGAAACGAACTCTTTTCCTCCCACGCCATGTTTTAGCCAGTGGCCCTCCTGTGTTTGAGTAGATAGGAAGCGCCATTTCTTATTTGCAAGAAAAGTCATTTAGATTACTAAAAATAAGGAATAGAAATGCCTTTGATCTGTTGTGTTCCAAACTGTAATGGAGATTACAGGAATGGCCCAAGAGTAAGTGTTTTTGCCTTTCCTAAAAATGAAGAGCTTGAAAAGAAATGGTTAAGTGCCATACATCGTGAAGGATTTTATCCGACGCAGCATAGTAGGGTAAGCTTATTTAATTATTTTAAACTAATGCTTAATGTTTCTAAATGAAAAATAATTTATTCTCACATTAGAAATTTAACAGCTCAGTAATATCCATTATTCGGGATTTTAATCAAGTGCATTATGAAAAGAATTATTTCATAAAATGCTGTAATGATGTCAGTATTATTGTCAATAATAATTATAATATTTGCCGGAATTATGTTTACATGCTTTGTTTACTATTATATCTATAATTACGTTTATATAGTTAAATTTTATTATATAACATAACGATAAAAGCATGAGAGTAAACAATAATAATTATATATTGTTTTATGTTGTATATTTGTTACTGTATTTAAATTAAACATTAAAGGAAGTCAATATTTACGAATAATTTCCTTTACTGTAGATCTGTGAATTACATTTTTAAAAAAATGATATTGAAAGAGAAACTATTCTATTTGATTCGAAGTCAGGAAAATTATTAAGTGCCCCTCTTAAATATCCGAGACTAGTGATTGGAGCAATTCCACCTCAGATGCCAAATTGTGCCTCTTACATAATGTCATCTTCAACATTTCATAGGGAAAATCCAGAAATAAAAAAGATGAAATTGGAGCAACAATATATAGAGAAAGCTCTCCAGGAAAGCATAAAAGAAAAAAAGAAATACGATGAGACAAGAGAATTTAAAAATTTGGAAGAACTAAAGCAGCGCATTTCGTTAGTAAATTTGAAAAATTTCTGGCATATCATTCATAAAGAAAACAAAATTTTATTCGTGAATATTGAATTAAGTTCTGATCCTGAAATTGCATTGTCTGTTGTAATAAATGATTTATTAGAGGTGTCAGCTTTTGTTGGAAAAACAAGCTTGTCAAATATTCCAAACATTTCTTCCTTACCTATAAAAATCAATAACATCACCACTTTAAATGAAATATTAGAGCATCTGCCAGAAATGAAGACAAATAATTCATTGCTGAATTCTGATATTGTTTTCCAGATTCATAATTTCATGGATAATTTAAATATAACCCAAGAAAATTTAACGAATGTTATAGCATTTATTAAAGAGCAATCTGCCTTGATTATTCAAAATGAGCACAGTAAAAGGTACTCCACTGAAATGATGATATTCTGCTCATTATTTTATTCAATGGCTCCGCATGCATATAAATTTGTCAGAAAGTCTGGCTATATTTTGTTACCTCATCCTGTAACTTTGAGAAATATATGCATTCCTATCAACACTTGCCCTCAGTCAGAGCAGAACGAATTGCATTTCTTAAGATACATTAAGCAGAAATTACAATTCATAGTATCTGCAGATAAAAATGTGATTCTTCAAATAGATGAGATGCACATCAAACCCTACTTTGAGAAATATATCAGGTTTCAGTTATAATTCAGAAAATGCCGCCACAAGTGTTGTGACTTTCATGATAAATAGTATTTCATCGTCATATAAAGATGTTGTTCACATTCTTCCTGTAAATAAAATAGCAGCAGACGTTTCACATGCATTCATTAAAAAAATTATTATTGGATTAGAAAACATTGGTTTTAAAGTGATATGTGTAGTAACAGACTACACTTCAGTCAATCAAAAAGCAATGTCTCAGTTCGCTTCTCCTTCACGTTCATATTCAATTCTTTATCCTCATCCGGTAGATAACGAACGACCTCTTTTTTTCATGATCGATACTGTCCATTTATTTAAGAACATTCGCAATAACTGGATCAATCAAAAGAATGTTGATAAGTGTATGTTTTACCCTAATTTTAAAGAAACCACCTCAGAAAAAAATTCACAAGATTGTATTAAAAATTCTCTGGAAAGTAATGATAATGTTATTCACTCTAATGATGAAATAATTCAGGGTTCTTGTAGTAAATCTGACAATAAAGTAGATTTTAATACAGCATCCTTCAAAACATTAAAATTATTGTATGAAACTGAAAAGAAGAACATCGTTAAATATGCATACAGTTTATCCTTAAAAGCATTGGAGCCCAATAATTTAGAAAAACAAAATGTCAAATTAGTACTTAAAATTTTCAATACATTTATACCTGAAAGTCTAATGAATTTGGGAGAGAAGTATGAGTTTCCCCACTACAAAGAAACAGCAGAATATATATAAGAATAATAAATAGGTGGTGGGATATTGTTAATGTAAGAACTCCGTTCACAGGAATCCGTGAAAATAATGTATATAAAAACCACTGACATCATCTGAAACCGACAAAAGATTCAAGTTTTTAGATGTATCAAGTTTTTAGATGTAATTTTGAAGTTTTCTAATCAAAAATATTTCGCAACAGATATAATTTTTAATGATGTAGTGAATGAAGAACAAGTACATGATTATGGCAAAGGCATTTCAGGACATAAAGCGGAAAATGTTTATAGATTGGTAATCTGGTCTGCAGTCAATGCATTATTGAATAATTACATAATAGTTTGAAAAGCTCTTCTGAAACCGGAAAGGAAAGAAAATTTGATAAATTTAGTAAAGATATTTCTAACAAAGTAATGATAAAATATATAGTTAAATAAGAAAGCTCTTCTAATGTTTCAAAGATTTATGGGATATTTTTTGAATAGAATACTGTTTCGTGAAATATTGTTTTTATTTCTTTCTTGGAGTTGACGCCACGGCAAATGTTCATAAAACCATTATTGTATGGAATTGTTTTGAATTTAATTAACAAAAGCATTGCAAGTGTATTTTTTATATTATAATTTAAAAATTTATGTACCATATATGAAGAAGAAATTTTGAAATTTTTTAATCAAAAATATTTCGTAACAGATATAATTTTTAATGATGTAGTGAATGAAGAACAAGTAAATGATTATGGCAAAGGCATTTTTAATGATGTAGTGAATGAAGAACAAGTACATGATTATGGCAAAGGCATTTTTAATGATGTAGTGAATGAAGATAATAGTATTAAATCTAGGGGAGATACACCTACTGGGAAACCTGCCCTGCACATAATGCAAAAAAGGTAATGCATACCAAGCACCGTACCTCCAGGGTGATGTGGAAAGCGTCTGCACTTTAATTATCAATGAATTCTACAATATATGGGTGTTGAATTGCATGATATGGAAGTATATGAAATGATATTAACAAGGGAAAAGTAATTTCTCTTCACTCACTAGCGCGCGGAGACTTCAGGTTAAGGGAATGAAGTGTACCGTCTCGTTGTGACGTCACGGAAAGCCGCAGAGGCCTTGTCTATCGGGGGTCGTGGTTAGCCTCACATCAGCCTGACGAAAAGGCATAGTCGGCCATGTTTTAATAATAGGTTTGATGATGTAAAGTTTGTTGTCTATTTGGCAGCTCCAGGACTCCTGCCACTGAGTATAAATATGTCGTTGCACACATCGGTGGATGTCCTCACATGGTGTACCATAGTTCAAAGGATTTGAGGCCAGTCGAGCTATACTATCTGCCCTCTCGTTGTCATCAATTTCAACGTGACTTGGTATCCAGCAAAAAATAATGTCAAATCCTTTCTTTAATAGTAAATGGTAGTTGTATAAAATATCCCAAACAATTGGATGGCTGTGGAAAGAAAGGTGTTCCAGTTGTGTTAGAACACTCCTGCTACCACTATAAATACAGAATTTCCGAAACTGACTTCTAGGAATTCGTTGCAAGGCATAAAATATTGCCATTGCTTCTGCACTATAGACGGAAAATAAAGATGGTAGACTATGGCTATATGAGATATTATCAAATACAACATCAAAACCTGTATGCCCCTCAGCTTTAGAACCCTCTGGAAAGACGGCAATATAATCAGAATACTGACTTCGATGAGATTGGAAAAAACTTTGAAAAATGGCTGGAGAAGTTTCACTTTTATTAAAATTTATGAAGGGGTTTATATGTTCTACTGATAGCATTTCCCAAGGGGCTTGATGAAAAACATCTGTCGACAGGACTTGCAATCCCTCCAGGTTCATATCTTTAATCAAAAGTTTCGTGCGGTCTAAAAAAGGACGGATACATGATGGTCGAGCATTATAAAGTCTGATGGTTGGACAACTGGAATGCAGATGTTTCAAAGGATGATTAGAGTTCGACATTACTTTAAAATAACAAATAAGTGACAATTTCTGTCGCCTTAAATATAGTGGCATTTGATAACATTCAGTATAAAAACTCTCAATGGGGGATGTTCGGAAGGCTCCAGAGCATATCCTTAAAGCTGAATGGTGAACATGATCAAGTTTCCGCAAGACAGATTTGCGTGTAGATCCATAAACAATACAGTCATAATCAATGCGAGAAAGTATTACAGCCTGACATATCCTAAGGAGAGAAATACGATCCGCGCCCCAAGTAGTGTTTGACAAAACTTTCAAAATATTCAATAACCTTTCGCACTTTTTACGTAAATATAGAATGCGCGATAAAAAAAAGTCAGTTTACTGTCTAAGATAACTCCTAGGAAACGAACTTCTTGAACGACTGGAATAGGTTGATTGTGAATATAAAGTTCTGGTTTAGGATGCAAATTCTTTTTTCTGCAAAAATGTACAATACAGCTTTTGTTTGAGAAGATGGTGTGACCGTTTCATTTGCACCATGAAAGGATACTATTGATAGAAGTTTGAAGTCTTCTCTCGATTTCATTCATGTTCGCTCCCTGACAAGATATTTGCAAGTCATCTACGTAGAGACTGCTTTGAATTGATTGCGGCAAACTTAAAAGTACTTTTGAAATGTGAAGGATGAAAAGTGTTACATTCAAAACGCTGCCCTGAGGGACGCCCTCAGAAAGAGTTTGAAAGTATACCACCAACACGAATGTTAAAAGAACGATGAGATAAAAAGTTTCTTATAAAAATCGGTAAATTTCCATAAAATCCAAAATCTGATAAAGTACGTAGGATACCGTAACGCCAAGTGCGGTCATACGCTTTATCAACGTCAAATAAAACAGAAACTAAATGATATTTTTTTACAAATGCATTACGGATCTGAGTTTCTAAATAAACAATATTGTCTAGTGTAGAGCGTTCTCTACGAAATCCGCTCCGATACATTGGTATAAAGTTATTCATTTCCAGTTCTAATCTGGAGTTGATAATTCTCTCAAGTGTTTTTGAAAGACAGCTTGTAAGTGCTATAGGTCGGTAACTTAGTGGGTCAGCACTATCTTTCCCAGATTTTAATATTGGAATAACAATAACATTTTGCCATTGTCTTCGATAACCATGCTCATTCCAGATTCGGTTAAACAATCGAGGAACATTTAAGAGGGAATCTTCGTGTAGATTTTGAAGCATGCAGTATGTTACTCCATCTGGTCCTAGAAATGAATTATGACACTGGGATAGAGCCTTCTGTAATTCAAGCATTTTAAATTCACAGTTATAGGGAGCATATTTGTCGCAGTCAAATGTGACAGGATGCTGTTCAAAGCGTTTCTTAATTTCCTGGAAAGTCACAGAGTAAGAATAGGAATTGGAAATCTCAGCAAAGGTTTCTCCAATGACATTAGCGATATCTTCTGGGGAAGAGTAAATGGTATTACCACGCTTCAGGATGGGAAATGTGAAATCGTTGTAAATACCGTTTGCTGCTCTAACTTTTCGCTACAATTGAGAACTCGATGTTGAAGAAGTTATTGAAGAAGCGAATCGTATGTACGACTCTCGTTCATTTCTACGGAGGACTCTACGAGCATGTGCTTTGGCGCTTTTAAAGGCAATAAAGTTTTTTTGTGGCTGGGTATCGACGAAAGATACCCCACATTTTTTTCTGTTTCTTAAGACCATCATGGCATGCATCGTTCCACCACGGTTTTCACAATCTGTGCGGATGAGAAGAGCATTTAGGTATTGATGCATCAGCAGCAGCAGCAATTATTGTATGTGACGTATCGAACTGCGTCATTTTTGTCTAAAGATTTGACCATTTCCTCAGTGATCACAGCGAATTGTTTGAATGTTTTCCAATCTGCTCGCCGGAAAAGGTATTTCCGTGGAAATGAATTCGCACAAACATTGTCAGCATGGGAGACTAGAAGCGGGAAGTGATCGCTGTTATGAAGGTCACTTTCAACAACAAAATTCAGCGAGGTCATAAGTGAAGGAGAACAAATAGCCAAGTCCAATGCATGGAATGTGCGTGTTGCCATATGAAAATATGTTTTTTCATCCCTATTAAGTAGACAGAGACAGTGATCGGAGATAAGTTTCTCGATCTGTCTTCCACGAGAATTAGTTTTATCACTACCCCATAACATACTATGACCATTCAAGTCTCCAAACAAGATGAAAGGTGTGGGCAACTGATCAATTAACAAATTTAGTTCTTCCTGATTAATAGTTTCATTTGGTAGGAGGTAAATGTTACAAACTGTTATAAGGGTTTTAAGATGGATTTGTATTGCAACGGCCTTTAATGAAGTATGTATTGGAAGAACAGTACTGGGATACAAATTTGAAGTCAATATGCAGACACCTCCAGTTGGGGCTGCACCTGTATCTACATCTTTTCTAGTACTTGAGTAACCACGAATTTTTGCTGGATGTGTTGATTTCAAAAGTGTTTCTTGAAGGGCAATTACAACAGGTTGATAAGAGTTAATTAATATTTTAATATCAGGAAATTTTGAACGAAAACCGCGACAATTCCAGGAAACATCGAGTCACTTGAATTTTAAGAATGGAGTTCAGGATTGCTACTGACACCAGCACCTGCATCAGAAATAATCGTAGAATGATCCATTTCAACGTCCGACAGATCAGAAGAGGATATTGTTAATTTTAAAATCTCATTGGAGACTTCCATTTTGGAAGAATCAGGAGGACGTGGTGGATGCTGTAGAGACGGAAATTTCGATTTTTTTCGACTTTTCCCCTTTTGCATTTTTTTTTACCTTTGTCAACTGTAATGTACTGTTGCACCTTAGAAATTGGTTGCTCCAGTGAATTTGAAGCCTTGGCAGATGTGGCTTAATCTGTTACATTTGAAGAGGGAGTCAATATTTTCACTGGACCGCTATCATTAAGGTCGTACTGAATACCAATCTCTGTTTTTTTGAGTGAGAACAGAAGAATATGATAGACCTGGTTTTTTAGTCTGTTCGACAACTAATCTACGAGCTTCTGCATAAGATACATTTTGTTTCACTTTTGTCGCTTGTATTTGTTTTTCAATCAACCATTTTGGGCAGGTTCGGGAAAAGGCAAGATGTATAGCTAAGTAGTTACAGCATTTTAGGGTTTCTGAAGTGCGTGTTTTAGAATCGTGTCCAATTTCAGCACATTTAGCACATCTAACATTACCTCGACAACTTTGTTGAGAATGGCCGAATCTCTGGCATTTGAAGCAGCGCAGAGGGTTTGGAATGTTTTGACGCACACTACAATGTAAATAACCAGCCCATATTGCTTTTGGGAGGTCAGGAGTCGAAAAAGTGAGAACTACATTCTGCGTAGGCACCATGACACCGTCTCGCTTGGTGTGGATGCGACGCACTGCAATAACTTTATAACAAATTAGTTCCTGTACAAGCTCGTGTTCCGTATTTGCTAAAAGGTCTTTATCAGAAATTATACCTCGAAAGTAGTTTAAAAATTTATGTGGAGAGGTTTCAACGAGAAAATCGCCAAGCTTTTTAAGCTTCTTCATAATTGAAATTTGGGTTTTATTGGCAGCTTCAATGAGAAGATAGCCAGAACGAAGTTTTTTAACATTCTTGACTTCCCCAATAACAGAAACAATTAGTCTTTGAATGAGAATAGGAGAAACCGAATGAAAGGTCTTAGGCGTGTGAACAATAATGAAACGAGTATCAGTGGTAATTGGATAACAGAAAGAAGGTTTGAAGGAAGAGCCCATACACAGTAGAATAGAAATTTGGGTCCCAACGGCACCGCCCACCACGGAGCCCTACAAGAGAAGGCAATTGCTGGCTCTGGGAATTCCCAGCCTCAGTATCCACCTTGATGCTATCTGGAACCTATACGCTAAGGGCCACTTCCAGGAACGCCTACCATCCTTAACGCAGAGCCCCAGAAGGTGACCCCTTCGCTTGATCTCTAGCAGACTAACCACTCTGGTGGCCAGCTACCGACAGAATTGATACACTGGGGACCAACAGTGCACCACCCGTCTAATGGGTTGCCACGCAAGGTCAAAACGTGGGGTTTTTGGCTGTCCGTGAGAAGCAAGAAGCAAACAGAGTGGCGACAGCTTCTCATGGAGAGCTCCCTCGCTTGCGGTCGAGGGAGAGAAGGACAAAGCAGACAACAGAAGGTATAGGGGAGAGTGAATTGAAAGGGAGTAAAGATCCCTGGGGACCTCGGGGTTGGGACACCCGTACTCACTTAAAGAAAGTGAGCCCCTGAGGGGAGCTATGGGGTGATAGGATCCCGAATTCACTATGCCACCGAATGCTTACTGACTCTCTAATGACACATGAGAAAGCCAGAAACAAGTCTTGAGGAAGAGTGGTACAGGAGAATTGCATCGAATACCATTTCACACGCCAATATCCACTCCATAGTAAATCATATTTATAAATACCAAGACCTCTTCAAGACTACATGGATTCAAAATGCCACTTGTCAAAATAAATTATTCATTCAAAAGTGCAGTTCTCACTAAGGAAATGAAATTAAAACATAGGACTCAGACGGACTCTACGGATTTCTGACACTACAATGTTTGTTTATATGCTTATACATGTCATACAGATGTTCACAATGTAATTTATCAGTTTTTTCCTTTTCAGTTAGTAATCTTATTTCCCTGTAAGTTCAACCCATAGTCACCATTTTTTTCAAGTATTTTTGTCCCCCTCCATTTAATTATTACTTCACCAAAAATTGAATTCAGTCGTGTAGGATTTGACACCGATGGGATTCTCTCTGGAGATCCCTGAATGGTTTGCCGTCTCTTTCTTTTAATATTTTTTCTTTCTTTTTTTATTCCTTCCATCTTGTGCTCATCCAACTGGTTAGATAGTGTTATAGGGGCACCGGAGCTCAGGATGGCGTTATGTAAAAACATTCGATGAAGTAGTCTGAAACATGTGTATAGGAGAACATCCTCACAAGGACATTTTTCAATTTTTAATAGAAATTGGGTTTTTACATCTAATTTTATAGTTCTTTAGTATACTTTTTGAAAATTTATATTTTTATAATACTCGATATTTTTATTGGCAAAAATTTTAACATCTAGATTAAAATTTCTTAAACTTTTTATCTCATTTTACCATATGTTTGGCGCAGTATATCCAAACCTGGCTCTTGCACCATAAACATGAAACTCAAACTCAAAACTGAAACATGTGTATAGCGTTTAGTATACATTTAACTGTTACTATTCGACGTACGATCGATAGTTCCAAGTACGTTAGCATTTTATATATGTACATTTTTAATGAATTCATATTTATTTTTAAAAACTGATTCTTAACAAAAGCATACTAGTATGTAAGAATCACTTGAATTAGATTCAAAAACTTAGTTTGAAACCTAGTTTAAGTAATTTTATTTCGGGATGTAGGAGCTAATATTATCTCAGGGTTATAAAATACGAAAATTAAAAGATTTCTAACGAGAATTACTCCTGACTTTCACATTATTACAGAGAAAATCTGAAGATTATTTCATTATTTTCTGCCTGAAATTTTTTTAAATATTCAAAAATTTACCTTAGGATATTGAAAACAGACATTCTTAGACTGCATCTACTAATTATTATTTTGAAAAGGCACTTGTTTTCAAAATGATCAGGCATCATTGAAAAAAAAGTAAGCAATTTCTTTCCCCTAGGTTTTTTTTTTTTTTTTTTTTTTGCAAGTTTCCGTCAATAAGTTAAATTCTTATTGGATACCTTTAAGGTGGGACGCCAAATGATTCTGTAAAATCAATGAACTTGAGCGTTCTGTCTCAACGCTCAAGTTCATTGAAACGACTCTGCATTTACACAGTAAACAATTTCGGCGATTTTAACTTGATAAAGGGGGGGGGGTTGTGCAGTTGTTTCTGGCTGATCAGGGCAATCTCCCTTTTCGATTATTTGTCTGTAGGAAAAACATTATTGATTTAAAGAAAATGTACAAATTATATTTATGCTTAAGCGATAGTACAAATTTGAATTAATAATTAATATTTTCAAATTTCTGGGAATGGCTTCTACAAAAATCTTTTATATACTCTTTAATAAAATTTTTATTCCTCCACCTCCCCTAACCAGCCCGTCATAAAATTTTGAACTTTGAGTAAGACAGCTAATGTCTTGCACGGCATGCGAGAACAACAGTTACAAGATTCAGATTTATGATTTGAATCTAGTATTCATATTGAATCTTATCGTAGGAATATCATTTGGGACATCTTTTTTCTGAGCGATTAAAACAAAATTTGGACCAGAAACTACAGTTTGCAATCACAAAGGCATCATTTAAATGTGACTTAAACTCAGAAAAGCTGACTTGTCAAAAATGTATTTAATTTTGGAAATTGTATATGAATGTGAATATAGTAACTGAAGCAATAAAAACGTAATTCTAAATAAATCTTCAAAATTATTTTTTTTTAATTTATTAAAATTGGAGGAAAGATAATAAAGAAATTCAATTGATGGCATTGAAACTTAAATTTTAAAATGACATAATATTTTCGTAAGGTAAATCTGTAAAAGAAATGCAGTTAAAATTTTTCAATCACCTCAGAAATAATTACGCACATAATTTCAAGTTTCTGCTCAAGACCCAATAGTTTGCGCTGTAAAAAGTTTTGAATGAATTTTTCATCATATATATCACATCACGCATGTCACAATTTAAAGATAGTATACCAGTTTATAAGCATTATGTTAAATTAGAGTGGAAGAATCATAAAAAGTGGGGAAAAAAATCTGGAATTTTATACTAAACTCAGTGGCACAACAGCCCGATGTGGGCCAAGATCTACTTTGCCCATATCTGCTTTCTTCACCTAGGGCCCTGAGGTGCAAGGCAAATGTCCCAGTTAGGTGATCAGCCTAACGCGGAACCCCCAGTTTTTAGTTCCCAAGCATGTTTGGTCCTCAGTTTATTGACCCACTGAAGGGATGAAAGGCCGAGTCGACCTTGCCCTGCCCTGTTAGTTCGGAGTTCGCTAGAACGCCACCGGGTTTTCGGGGATTTTATAGCAATCAGAATTATCAGATTTTTTAATGCTCAATTGTTTTAAAGACCGTTAAAACTGCGTCTGTTAATATGTAAAAATTTAATAATAAACATACATAAAGAAATTTTTATCTAAAAAGTTTTTTTATTCCCTTTTTAAAATTTTTATCTTTTGTAGCAAATCATTTGGAAACTCTCCACATATTCGTATTTAGACTGTTTTAATCAATTTTTAATTGAAAAAAATGGGGGGAGAGACATTTACAGTAGTCTTATTTTTAAGTCTGACTGTCAATATTATTTTTATCCTGGCAAACGTATGTGCAATCGATATTTTATTGTAAAATATCGATTAAATATTTTATTAATAAAACTTTTATTTCTTTTACTATTAAATAGAAAAAACTAAAAACTTATGCATAGATTAAAATTTTATGCGTAACAGTAAATACTCTTTAGAAATAAGTATGAAACACATGATTAATATTTAATCATTGCATTTGCTATAATAATATCGATTTCTTGTTTACTTAGCTATTTAATTAAAGCATTTATGATGAAAATGTATTTTTAAAAAAGGACAACACTGAACATTTGTTATATACTGAATACGTACTCGTAAATTAACATACATATCGTAACTTATGATCTACAATATTTTTATTACTCTTCATTTTCAAATCATAACTGTTGCCATTCCGTCTAATAGCAATAAATATAAGACTATCTTACTTTTGCCAGTAGCAAATAAAAATGGATCTTATTCCGTCATCCTCAACTTTCATTTGTCCTCAGTTGTATCAAATATTTACATAAATTATAATAACAAAAATGAAATATAAGTATAAAATGAACTATAAATAAAATGAAATAAAACATGATGTTAATGTTTATACTTATTTCATTTATGACTTTTCCAAAACATAATATGATACAATATAATCATTCCCCCCTTAAAATAATGTTTTGGTATCGTATTGCTGTGAAATTTGAATATTATATAAATGGGATCCCAAAATGTATATTAAAGATAAAAATGAAAAGATTCAAAACAAACATTTCATAAATTTAATGAAAATAAAATTTAGATATCGTTACCTGATGTTTTTAAATAGGCTTTTTTATATATTAAATTTTTTATAATTTTACATGGAGTAAATTTGTGGTTCTCTCACCTACAGGGCAATCGATATTCAGCCAAATCTTGTATCCCAGGATCCAAGTGCGCCCCGGAGAGCATTGATCGGAAGAGGGAAGATGGGGACTAGAGAAGGAGAGCGAGGGTTGCGTCGTTCGCCAGGGACGAATAGAACTCGATTTTATTATTTTAATCGGAGTGTGTAAATTTGTGTGAAGAATACAATAATGCAGAATTAGATTCTTTGTTGAGTTATTTCTACAAAATGATCACAATTGATACGGACCATTTAACTAAAACGGTTGCCCAAACCTAGCCGAAAAACGACACCAGCCATATTGGGAGAAATAGCTTGAAAAATACGAGGAGGCGGCAACTTCACTGACGTCTTCGGAGGACGGAGGTAAGAGCTTTTGATTTCATGCGCCATCCTTAATATTTGTTACGAATAATGTTTTTAGCGAAATAATAATGGACACTAATATATCTTTTAACATGTCAGTGTTATTTTAGTTGTTTTTAAAAAATACGGCGGCTTTTAATTAATAATGCATGACATCTTGTTTTGTTTATTTTGCAAGTATCCGATATTTTTTTTAAATGTTTTTTGAAAGTGCACCAGTACCAAGATATATTGTTAATGAAAACGCCAGTTTTAATAAGTTCGTAGCTTTTGTCAACGCGTCAGCGTTTGGACAAATTGTAGAATTAATTTATAACAAAAAGAAAACAAGGAACAAAAAGAGAAAATAGTTGTTTCGAGACATCGATAAATTCGCAGAATTCTGTAGTTTTATATATATGACAAAATATTGTAAAACGGAAGTAAACCTCTTGCTTGAACAAGTTATAATTTTTTCGTCTGTTTAAAGAATCGCACGTCTTGAGTAACTTTAAAACAATGTGTCATACGATTCTCGTTAAGCAGCACTGCTTATGACATTAAGAACAATAAAAGCAGAAAACGTTTCCTGTATGCTAAAATTATTTCTGTAGTCAGCATCATGATACTGTTTCGTTTTAAATATCTATAACTTAAGCATTTTGATAACGAAGTGAAATACCAATCTTAAATGAAATGTGGTTATGTCAAGGATTAGAATTACTCCTTACGGATGGTTGTAATAGAATCGAATCTTATAAATGTCTTTAAGCATTAAATATAGCAGTAAAACGCAAGCAGAAACGTGGATTGCATATTAATAAATTGTGAATGATGAATGATTATTTTAAATATTTTGTTTAGTGTATCTGTATTTCACTAGTTCTCGTATAATATGAGCTATTTTTAAGCTTATATTTTAATATATATGGTGTTTATAACTTTGAGTTCTGGATGTTATTATTTGTGTGTGTGTGTGTGTGTGTGTGTGTGTGTGTGTGTGTGTGTGTGTGTG